>VDFB02251942.1:0-137574 GCA_007258455.2 Sequoia sempervirens | reverse complement strand
AGTATACTAGGACTCATATGCCACAAGTGGTGATTTAGTCCTAGTATCAGGGTTGATCTAAAATTTTGGAATCCTCTAGTGATCTTCTATAGTTTCTCTCTCTTCCGATATCTAAGTCTGAAACACTAAATTCTGCTTTGTAGGTGACTTTTCATGATCTTGCAAGGGAGATGACAACTTTGACAACTTTCTCCAATATTGCTCTTTAATGGATCTTCAACCAAAATCTGCAAATCATACAAAGAGAGAGAAAAGTGTTGTTTTGTTAGGGAATGGGGGTTTTCCTTGGTCAACCCCCATTTTGGTAATCAAACCTTGAAATAAAAAAAATAAAATGGAGGAATGATTAATGAACAAATAAGCTATGTTGCAACTCACCAAACCCTTGAAATAAAGGTTACAATCTTGTATGTAATGGCTAGCATGAATGTAGATCTTGACTCTTGATTGTATGTTGTATATCTTGACTTGAATGCTTGTTTGAATCATAAGTACCTACATCACAAATGTTAGCTCAAAAAAAAACATGATGCATGATGACTTTGACATGATGCTTGAATCTTGAAGATGGCTTCAAAATGCTTGATAATCAACTCTTGAATGCTTGAACCTTAAATTGCTAAAATGTAAGATGCTTAAGATCCACACTTGCTCATAGAAAATTTTTGAGTTGACTTGTAAAACTTGCTAGGAGAAAATATGTAGAAATAACTTTGTATTTATACTTGACATGCCAAATTTCTGAGGTACAACATAACAACCCGACATCAAATCTAGGAGGAATAAAATCCATGGGGTTTAGCAGATTCAAAATAGGTCAAGATAAGTGGGACTTATATGCTAGTTGGGGCATATGAGTCCCAATAAGCTAAGCTTGGGACATAATTTTCAAGAAATGTTAAGTTAAATGCCAATTTCAGATCCAGACCCCAAAACTCAAGTGGGACCCATACACCCAGGGTGGCGTATGAGTCCCAAATCACTAAATCTAGGCCATACAATCCAAAAACATTAAATTATGATTGGTCATGAGATATGTTTTGAGATTACCCTCAAAAAGATGCATTAAATAAGGCTTGTGGATGCAAAATAGGACAAAATAAGGCATAAAGAAGCCCAATTTTAGCAAAGAGGGCCCAAAAAAGTGTTAAAATGTAAAGGGATATATTTTTCTACACTACATTTGCAAACCACTTTCTTAAGTTCTGTTGCTTCAAGTTTCACCTTGATTTTCCAACATATATTAGGCATATTGAATGATTACTTAGCATGTTAATGCATTTGTACACATTGATGAATCTATTAAGGGGATTGAATAAGGTTAAGCCCATTTCCTAACAAACTCTAAGGATATCTACCAATACCATCATATTCAAATAACGAAGGTAGATAAGATTTTTAAGATTGAATGTACATCTAGGTTGAATTTATTGAAAAAATACAAGGTTGATCAAACAATTCCTACATAATTCTATTGGAGAAGAGAGTGTGTACAAGCTTACATAATCACCACAATGAAAAGATCAAGGAAATACCACAAGATTACACAAGGTATACCTTAGGAAAATCATCCACATTCAATGTATTTAAAAGGTGGAAAATTGTATGCTTTTCTAGGGTTTAGGACCTAGAATGACAATTTTCACTCTCTCATTCAAGGATGATGCTAGAGATCTCAATGCAAAGGAGAAAGAGATCTTGCAATAGGGTTGTCCTAGAGGCTGAAATGTAAACTAATGAGGGGTTCACCTCCAAGCTAAGGCTTGGAAAAATGTATGAAATGCAAGATCTAATGATTGAACTCAATGATGCAAGAAACATCACTAAATGAACTATAAATGCAAATAAATCAGAACAAAAAGCTATAAAATCATAAGTGTGCACTTGGACACTTGTAGAGACTGGAAATGTTGAATAACCCAAAATTTAGGTCTACTGGGATTCATTCACCATTCTAGGTGAATCAATCCTAGATCATGGTTTCTACACAAGAACATGTTTCTGGAAAAAGGGTATCTAAAACTATAAAAATATTAAAAATGACCTAAACTGGGACTCATTCGCCAATCTAGGTGAATGAGTCAGTTAGGATTTTCAGAATTTCAAAGTTTGAACTAGTCTTCAATGTTTGCTCTTTTTGTTTCACTTTCTTTGGATCTAAAACTCTGATTTTGAGGTTGTAGGTGACCTTTTTGTGAACATTGCAACCTTGCAAATTAGGAAAACTCCAATAACTTTCTCCAAGCTTGTAGCGTAATCTTAAATGATCTTTCAAGCTCCAAGACACCTAGATCTGCAATCACAAATGTAAAGAGGAGAAAACTTGTTGATTGTTAGTGAATAGGGGTTTGCCTTGGTCAAACCCCTTTTAGGTAATCAAACCAAATGATGAAACAATGAAATAAGGACATGAAACATGAGACATAGGATATGAAACATGAACAATGATACCTTGAATGATGCCTTGTAAATGATGTCTTGTAAATTACGCAACTCAACATGAAATGGCCATGAAGGATGTAGATCTTGATCTTGACAATAGGTGTAGAATAATGCTTGATCTTGGATCTTCAATGCTAGATCCAACACTAGCTCAATGACATGCTTGATGCTTAGATGTCCTTGACATGATGATGGATCTTGAATTGCTACAACAATTGATGAGAGAATTTTTTCTCTTGGGCCTTAGAAATGACCTTGAATTCTCTCTTGATGATCTTGTAAAGTCTTGGAAAAATTTTGAGTGCTTGACTTGATAACATACATAGAATTATGTGAAATAATGATTTAGCTCATTTATATAGGCAATCCATCTAATATCTGTGTATTAGATCCCAAGGCCAACATACATAAGATATGAACTTAAAACCCAATTTTCCGCTCAAAACCTTGAAAATAGGCCAAATGGGACTTAATTGCCAAGCTAGGTGAATGGGTCCCACATGGCCTATTTTGATTGCTAAAGTGTCAGGGAGTATGTAAATTAAGCTTATTTGTTGATATTGTTGGGTTTTTTTATTGAAATATGTCTTTGGATACGCAATATAGCATCTTAAGGTCCTATTAATGATGATATTAAGGCCACAAATGCAAGAGGGCCCAAAATTCAATGTGAAAGTGTAAATAAATACATTTTACAGCATTAAATTAAGGAAAAATTGGGTCTATATAGCTAAAAAAAGGCCCAAAATCCCATGTGAATGTGTACAACCCATTACAACATTAGATTAGGTCCATTTAGTTTACAAGCCTCCTAAATTTAATGTGAAGGTGGCAATAAATACACTTTACAACATTAAATTAGGTTAAAGTTAAGTTTATTTAGCTTAGAAGGGCCCAAAACTTAATGTGGATGTGTAAAACACATCACAACACTGGATCAAGGTGATATCAAGTCCAATTTATCATTAATTAGTCCCAAATTATGTGTGAAAATGTACAAGACAACATTTTTCGACAATATAGTATTATTTAGCAATGAAACATTACAATAACCTTACAAAATCTTCATGAATACTCTTGCAACATTAAGATCCTCCAATGCATCCTTCATGTTTTCAAGAATAATAAGTAATCATGTAACCACACATCCCATGTCATACTTCAAATATGTACTCTATAAGAGAGCTCAATACAAATGATAAACAACCTCAAAGATTATGATATCCAACCAACTAACTCCAACCACTAAGCATGTGTTTTCTTTTATAATATCAAGCTCGCATAAATACAAATTTTAGTTTTGGCAAAACCATGAGTGCACAAAACCATTGATCCCAATTTTTTTTTTGTACTAATTTTTTCAATATTAAATGCTTTTCTAATATGCAACCCACACATAAACTATCTAACCAATGTTACTTACAACTAAGTTGACCCAAATAAATATTTAATGTGATTAAACACATCTCTAAAAATGCACCACAAATAAATATTTGTTTTACATAATTAATACATTTTTTTCTTGTAAAAGGTGTACAACACCCTTTTCCTCACAAAGTTCACAAGCAAAGTCAAATCCATAGATCAAAGATTGAATCCACAAATACAAAGATCATTACCATAATAGAAAAATGACCTAGAACAAAATACAATGAATTTATGACTCTAACAAGAATTACCTAATATAATTCTCAACATAAAATATAATGACAAATCATAGAATATTCTATATCAAAATTTAAAGTTAAGTATATTTATTTTTAAAACAGATCTTAATATTTATTCATGATGTAATTATTTTAATACTTATTAATACATATAACTAATACTTATTGAATCTTAATATACATGTAATTATCTAATATTTAAGAGTGTTGATTATTATTTCATTAATTTTAGTTTTTTTTTTAATAAAATAAATTCATGTTTATAAATCAAAGCAAATAAATATAAGTCTATCTTCAAAAGTAGAAGAACAACATTACATCTCTAAATGGAATTAACTAAAATAAACACTAAACAGTAAGCAAAATCTGATTCATTCTATTTTCCTGCCCTTATTCATTGTTTTATATAGTTTAGATGATTTGGTTTTCTTTTCCCTACAATTATTCTTCGAATGATTTTGGTTGGTTCTATCGTATTTCAAAATTAATTTGAAACATGCTCCAAAAATTTATGGTTTCCTGGAAAATTGGAAGACATGGCTTGCTACAGTAGCCTGCATTTGGCAGCTAGAGTAAGTCTTGGGTTTTGATAATGGCAATGCCAATGCTCATAGATACCTCGGGACCGCTGGCAGTCACGCATTTCCCATATCATCCTAATTTTAATTCTCAGCAACGAACGACACACATCCGCCTTCCCCAAAATAAAAGTAGAAGTACCAGTAGCAGAGGCGTAAGAATTGAAGGGGTTAAAGGAAGAGTTGAAGCTCAATCGGCAGAGAAACAGAAAGATTTCGCTTGGCTGTTGCAGCGATGCATTGCCTTGCAAGCCATAGCACAGGGAAGACAGCTCCATGCCCACCTCATCAAGATAGGATGCCACTCCGATATCGATTTGGAAACACAGATTCTGATTATGTATGCAAAATGTGGTGTTCTCGCAGATGCATACCAAGCGTTCGCCGAAACGACAGAACCAAGTGTTGTTTCATGTACAGCTTTGATTGGGGTGTGTGCGCGAAATGGACATGGTGAAGAGGCAGTTGCACTTTTTATTGCAATGCAGCAGGCAGGCATCAAACCAAATCATTTGTCTTTTGCCAGCGTGCTCACGGCGTGTGCCTATGCAAAGACGAAGGCATTGGGATGGGGTAAGCAACTCCATGGCTGTATGATTAAAAGCAGGGTTATATCTCCACCCATGGCCAATTTGTGTCTGGACAGTAGCCTTGTTGACATGTATGCCAAATGCGGGAGCACGACAGATGCGCGCCGAGTGTTTGACGAAATGACTGAAAGAGATGTAATCTCCTGGACTGTGATGATTAGCGGATATGTTCAACAAGGTCAAGCAGGGGAAGCCTTGGAGGTCTATAACCGAATGCAGTTCAGCAATATTAGGCCAAATCAATCCACCTTCACTAGTGTTCTCAAGGCTTGTGCGGGGAAAGGATCAACCGCATTGCAACTGGGTAAGCAAATCCATGCCTCAATTGTTAAAAACACGTTTGAAGGAGATGTTTTTGTAGGGAGCGCTCTTGTTGATATGTACGCAAAGTCTGAATGTTTGGATGATGCGCGCCAAGTGTTTGACAAAATGCCTGAACAAGATGTTGTTTCATGGAATGGATTGATTTCTGCGTACGGGAAGTATGGTACGGGCATACATGCTTACCATACGTTTGTAAGAATGCGGCATTCAGGTGTTAGTCCAAATGAGTCTACCCTTGTTGCTGTTCTCTGTGCATGCGCACGCTTAGCAGCCCTGGAACTGGGCAAGCAGCTTCATTCTCATTTAATTGTGAGCGGGTTTCAGCCTAATGTTGTTTTGTGGAATTCTCTTGTGGACATGTATGCTAAATGTGGAAGTCTAGTGGACGCACGTGCTATATTTGATGAAATGCCTGAATTAGATGTGGTTTCCTGGAATACAATAATTCAAGGTTATGGAAAACATGGAATTGGAAAGGAAGCACTCCTAATTTTTGACAGGATGCAACACGCAGGCATTAAGCCAAATTACATTACCTATCTTGGTCTTTTATCTGCATGTAGCCATTCTGGTCTAGTGGATGAAGGATGGCACTTGTTTCACTCTATGAGTAGAGAGTACTCCATCACCCCTACAGCTGAGCATTATGCCTGCATGGTTGACCTTCTTGGACGTGCAGGGCGCCTGGGTGAAGCATGCAACTTTATTAACAAAATGCCATTTAAACCTGGTGCTTCCGTGTGGGGAGCTTTGTTAAGCGCCTGCAGAGTTCATGGCAATATTGAGCTAGGTGAGCTTGCTGCAAAACATCTTTTTGAGTTAGAACCAAAAGTCTCTGCATCATATGCGATGTTGTCCAGCATGTATGCTGCACAAGGTAGATGGGATGATGTAGCAATTGTAAGGAAAACTATGAGAGATAGAGGGGTGAAAAAGGAACCAGGGTGTAGCTGGATTGAAGTCAAAAAGATAGTATATAGATTCTTTTCTGGCGATAGATCACACCCACAAACAGACAAGATATATGCAACATTAGAGAGATTGGCTTTGCAGATGAAGGAATCTGGATTCCTTCTTAACACTAGCACCCTGTTTCATCATGTGGGGGAGGAACAGACAGAACACCTTGTTGGCCACCATAGTGAAAAGCTAGCTATCGCATTTGGGCTGATAAGCACACCATCTAGCACACCACTTCGAATATTCAAAAACCTTCGTGTGTGTAATGATTGTCACACTGCTTCCAAGTTCATTTCAAAGATTGCTAAGAGAAAAATTATTTTAAGAGATACCAACCGCTTCCATCATTTTATTAATGGTGTGTGCTCTTGCGGGGATTACTGGTAATGCTAAGCAGACAATCTGCAAGGACAAATAGCCCTTGATGATTCTCCCGTTTCCTATCGATAAGGAACTGTAATGTCAGAGTTTATTGGACTACTTGTATATTACTGTTTTTGGGAATTCGCCTGTTGTATGCTAACTGTTGGAATTTCTAATACTTAAAGAATATGGAAGGTTCCATTGGTCGTTTTCGTTAATAGAAGGATTGATCTACATTTTTCTAAAGAATCTGCACCAAATAAAGTTAATAGATTCTAAAACATAACGAAAACGAAAATACAGTTCCTACGGAACAACTTAGAAAACAGAATACTTCTATCCCAAGTAAAATACAACAGAGTATTGGAATACATAAGAATCAGATTAAACCATTCGCACACTTGGAGGAAGAAAACAGAGCTTAAAGATGGATTGCTCTCAGGCAAGCTGGTGAGTCATTTCTTTTCTAATGTTAAAAATTATATATACAAAATTACCCAAATGAGCAAATTCAGAATATAAAATAAAGCATCCCCTGTTAGGTTCACAAACCCGGGCAACCAAGAGACTCCAAACAGAAATTGAAATAGATAGACAGAAGAAGAAAAAAGAATACTTGATTGTCGCTCTCAAATTCCACTTTATAACCTTTCGTACCAAACCCATTTGTACAACGCAATACTTGCGTGAGCTCTATACCCTGACTGTCTTCACTTGCAACGTTTTCCGTTGAAGTCTGATAATGTGCAGGACATCTACAATCAACATGTTTGTTCATGCCATTTTGTGAACGCATACAATATTATTTCTTTCCAACTACATATTTACTTCACGTTGCTCTTTCAAATGAGTAGATATAAATACTCACAGGTTATTCAGCTTCGACAACAGGGATATGTGCATCAACAAGTAGTTTAATCCATAGAAGCATAAATCCTTATAAAATCGCAAAAATCTCAATTTTAAAAAAATTTCGGTCGAAACAATTTTTTCTCCAAAAAATCCTGATTTAATCAGTCGTAATTTTCAACAATTTTTAAGAGTTTAAATCGCAGAAAAATTGCGAAAAAATATGTAAAAATTTGTCCAAGCAACCTGTTGTGAAACCATAACAGTGCGAAATCGCTATTTAATCAGGTTTTTTCATTGATTTTCAGCACAAAATTGAGCGCTGGCCATTGGGACGTGGTTCACCATTAAAGATTCACTAGATTTGATCAAGTTGTTGAGGCAAATCGCATGTAGGCAACCTTGACTAGACGTATATTTCTAATAGATGTTAAGTACATTAAAATAGAGATGTTCTTTCGTATGCTTCTACGTTTGATGTTAAAGACATCAACATGGAATGGTTAAGAGGTGTTTTTTTCTTTATATTCCACACTATCGTCATTTGCCTTAGGCTCGTAGTAATGCTTTCCATGTATATAAATCCAAAGACACAATTTAGGGGGAAATAGTAGACAATATCATAAATACTAAGGCTTTTATCTTATTTTTTTAACATATCTGAACCTGAAGATTTTGTAATTTCTGGATTTTTGATTGTGTTTGAGTTTTTTTCATCAACGTTTCGGATCACACACAGTGATCCATCATCAGGATGATAGAGAGCAAAGGAGATGAGAAATGGATCACTTCTCATCTCCTTTGCTCTCTATCATCCTGATGATGGATCACTGTGTGTGATCCGAAACGTTGATGAAAAAACTCAAACACAATCAAAAATCCAGAAATTACAAAATTTTCAGCATTATGGATTGTGGAAATCTCATAGCATTAATATCTGAACCTTATAAAAGTACTTGCCAAAAGTAAATATAGAAAGCCGAACTAAATTGAAATGAAACTCTATTGGCTTGATATCAATCTAAAGAGGTTTGTTTTCTTTTAATTCTTGTGATCCTAATTATTCAAAAGAATTTTAACATTTCAATTGTCAACAATAATACCAAGGTGGTTGTATAGATTATCAAGGTTAAGTTGGGACAAATTTTCTTTTTAGATGCTAACAAAGTGTGATAATTTGGAGCTTCAAATTGACTTTGGCCATCAAGTTTTAATGATAAGCCGGTAGGGTAGTGACAACTGTATAATCAAGTGGGAAGCATAAGTATATACATAATAGTATATAGACATTGTGGAACCGGAAGTAGAATGGTTCCTATCAAAAAGATAGAATTCAGCTTTTAGTGCTGAAAAGAATAAACTGTATTAGTATTTTATATCAAAATGAAGAATTGTTTTCGTTATTTTAATTTCCTATATATTCTTGAGGCTTAATGCTTTGTTAATTGGTGAAACTCACTGCTTAATGACCTTAATTTTTTTTAAACAAGTAGCTTTTCTCTTTTTTTACAATTTTTTACGGTTTTTCTTAATCTGATTTTTTCCCCATTTTTTCTCGATTTTTTCAAAAAATCTTATATTTTTGGTTTGCCCATTTTTTTCCCAAACTATTTTTGCTACTATAACACTTTAATCTGCGGGAAAAAACTGTTACATCCTTAGGAAAGTGCTCAAAAGATATTTGAAGACCTGAGTGTCCATAGTTTTACCATCTCCCACACTTCACAATTCTGCAGTAGACACAATTGTTTACCATCGTATTCATTTTCACAAACTCGAAGAATTGTTATGAATCTATATCTTGACACACAAGCTTGATCTGAACAAGCACAACAAAGATTACTATAACTACATTTTATATCAATGTTATCATATTCACAATTTAATTTTTTTATTAAAATCTTCAGAATTTTAAAAGCGGATTTAAATTCTAAAGGAATGTAAATCTATGGACATCTATGATGTTCTTCATTGAAATTTTTGGATTTTGTTAAAAATTGGAGCTGAAGACAGTATCTCAAAGTAAAATTGAATTGCCAAATCATAACAAATTATATGTTTTTTAGTGTATAATATATGGGCACCTATTTTGAAATGACCTAATTCTGATTTTCTATTGTTTAAGTCTCACTTATGCTAATAACCAATCTAAGACATTTTAAGACCCTATCTTGTGCCTCTATTAAATTTCATGATTATATTCCTTGCCTCCAAGTAAATTCCTCTTTGTTCAACTCCATGTTTGCAGCCATGGTGACCAGGTATAAAATGCCCAAAGTCTTTGTCTTCATCCCTGTGCTTTTGTTTTATTTGAGCGTAGACTGGCTACAGGCAGTTGTCGCTCCCTTGAGTGGACCTTTTATCTGTCTGTAGTGATAAGATTGATACCAACACTCATCTCCACACACCTACCATATGCGATTGCATGTGTTCTCTATGAAGAGTTATAGGTGCACACTTTGGGTGTGGTATAACGCTTATGTGTCTGACATTCATTAGATGAACCTAGGTACACGGACACTTGAATGGGCTGCAGCATGAAGAACCAATCATAGTTTCCTAAGTAGCCTACTAATTTGTGTTTGGTGGGCCCAGTCTTACTTGGTGCAATTCCTTTAAAGACAATTTGAAAGGCCTATATGTTAGTTTTTTTCATGTTGCCAAGGCAAAATAGCCAGAGGAAAAGACCTGCATGCTCAGTTTGGGATGGTTGATCTATATTGTTGTCAGTGATCCCAATGGTGAAAATAAAGACGAAGTGGCTGCCTTCAATGGCCATTTTGCTTTGATGTGTTATGACTTCATTAGTTTAATGGGAGTTGTGTGGATGACTCATATGGGCCTATGGCATGTGGACTAAAGATAGAATCCCACGTGGTACTACAAGGTAGAATATGATGAGGTTGTCTCTGGTATTTAGTATGTGTGCTCACGTATGCATTTTATATGAAGGCATAAGGGTTTGTGGGCCATATGTTAAAACGTAGGTATGGGTTGTTGGCTTCAATAGGTCTTTAATGTGAGGAGCAAACAAAATACAGCTACACATCATTAAAGACAAAGGTAATGGGCCCCTTTGATCTACTTGCTAGAGGCTTGCCATTATTTCTTGTCTTCACAATGATGTTGAAAGCAAGCCATGTGTTCAATTATTATTGGCTACGACAAAATGACAAAAGGATATGGCCATCATATATGCTTCACTCATTTTACTCTGGTTTTAGAAGTGGTGGTTCAAAAGGAATGTGACACATAGCTAGCAATGCATAAATAATTCATATTAGCCAAAATAGCAATGTGCAAAACTTCCGAGAGGTCCACCTAAGCAGCAATGAATGGGGGAATGCCAAGGGGTCTTAGGTGGCATGTTTGGTGGGCCCATTTAGTCTATTTGAGAGAAGGCTCAACCACGTGTCTAAAGTTACTTACCTAATGATATAAAGCAAGTGGTCTGTCCTATTCTAGTGTACTATGGCTAAACGATGTAGGAGCCTTCATATTCTTCTTGCTCATTTCATCATCAAACATTGATCTTGAAGTGATCAACTCATGTTATTGTTTCTTACTAAGATTGAAAGATTTTATGCTCATATCGACTTGTTAGTAGAGAATGGTAAGGTGTGAATACAACAAAGGGAATAGTGTAGAAACAAGTTGAGCAAGCATATGGAGAACATTATGTAAGGGTTCATATTTTGAATGTCCAATCAATGAGAGGGAAATTCAATCTAGTGGGCCTTGTTTGCATTCTAAAGATGGTAGTTGGGATGTTATTGAAGATCTTCTAGTAGTGTTAATGTTCTATTCAAAAATCAAGATGGCACCAAATATTTGAAGAATGAATGATATTGTCAATGTTTTATTAGCAGGTCATGAAGCTTGCATGTGTATATGAGGATGATTTATTTAATTGAGTTCAAGAAATATTGAAGAGAATAGTTGTCTTAGCAAAGAGGTCAATGCAATAAATTTAATAGAAAATACTCATTACAAATTGTAACAAGTGTCAACATAGAAGATCTAGAACATAATTAAGTTTCTTAAAAAGTATCATTTTTCATTTTTTGGATTGTTTATAATATCTAGGCCTTAGGCCAAATTTTTACAAGTGTTTAGTCTAGTTTAGTATATTCTTGAGCATCAAATGTTGTATGTCTAATATTGAGTCTCTATGTCATTTATAGTTTCTCAAACTCAAAGAAGGTAATGTCTTAAAGATCATCACCACAATTTAGATGTCTCCACAAGTGATTGAAATTTTCAAAGGATAATGAAAAGCATCTCTAGGTTACATTTGATAACTTATTATTAATTAGTTAATTATCATAGAAATTATAAAATACTTCTAGTATATTTAAAAAACGCTTTTCAAAATAGCATGTGGCATTTCTTTAAGCAGTTGTGGATTATTAAAGTTGATTTGCTCATGTGAACTTTCTTGAGTCATTATATTGCATCTAGATGAAAATACAAGTAGATTGATGGGATTTGTTTTGGATTTACAAGAATGTTTGCATGCTTCTTCAAAATTTTACTCTATCAACCAATAAACAAATACATTAGTCTTCTTTGTTGAAAATATTAAACTATTTATTAAAATGTCTTCATATTTTGTTTTTATAGTATAGATCAAAGATTGCTTAACACAATAGAACAAACTTGTGCCAAATTCCTTGAGATCTCCAATTTGGTACACTTTTAGAGACTATGCTTATTTGAAATTCCATGTTGCACACGAAGTAAGAAAAGTATAAGAGAATTAATCCTTCAAGAAATAATCCAATTTTACATCTTTAGTTGCATGTGTAACTTGTTGTCGATCTACTATAAAAGAGATCTTTAGGTTTGTTAGACCAATAAGCCAATGAGGGGTATCTATTGACAAATAATTGGGATATCCTTGCTTATAGGTTGTGGCTAAGTTGTTGACCTGATTTATTATTTTATTTATATGTGATTGTCTTGTAAGACCTTTAGGAATACCCTCCTTGGTCCTACTTGTAGAAGAGTTGCCTACTTTTATCAATTGGCCAATAATTATCAAGAAATGTAATGACAAGTCTTTCCTTGTTATTTTGAATTGACATAGATCCCTAGGTTTAGGTCTCACATGTGTTCATTAGGGTTGCATGATTTGATTTGGAGCACCAAAATAATGGTGTTGTTACTAAGGATGTTAATTGCTAGCAACCTAATTTTGAAGATCATTATGTGTAAGATGTTATCTTTGTCTCACATGACACCACCACGAATGAAATGGCACCATTACTAGGAATTAAAATTAAAAATCATTTTGTGTGTGGTGTTTTCTTTGTCTTGTATGCCAACAGAAACACCAACAAAAAAAATGGTGTCATTCTCAAGGTGTTAAAATTCAAAATCATTATGTATGTGGTGTTGGCTTTATCTTTTTGTGGCATAATCACCAAAAAAAAATGCACCATTTCTAGGGTTTGTTTATTAATTGATCTATGATATGATGCCCCACAACTTTTTGAGTTGTGCTATAGTTTGATCAATTGTGAAGACTTTCTATTTGTTGAAGCTATGTTGATTGAATGAACTCAACCTATTCTTCCTTAAGGATTTATTTTATATTTGATAACTTTGTCCTCTTCATCAAATAGTGACTTCATTATTTCCATTTTGAATATCCTCTATTGTTGTGAGGCTTGCACATATTACAAAATGTTGGTTGTGCAATGTAACTAATTAAAATATATATTAATTATAATATATTAAACCTTATTTAATATTATATTAATTTATTATAATATAATAATATTATATTATTATTAATATTAGTATTATTTTATATATTAGTATTATTTTATATATGAAAAAATTCTTAATATATTTTAATTAATATATTTATATTACTAATATTAGAAATATTATGTTAATATCATGATTTTAATATTATATTACTGTTATTATATTATTCTTATTATTTTTATATTTATAAAATATTTTTATATTAAATTATTGATATTATTTTATTATTGATATTAATATTGAAATTATTTGTGGTTGTTTGCAATCTTGCATCAATAAAAAAGATCTAATTTTTTATGTGACATGGTTTGGATAACATTTTATGAAATAAATTGGATATCTTAGTCCAAAAAATAGAATTTAAATAATTGGACAAATTTTGTTGCAAAAGATGTAATGGGAGATAGTGTTGGAAATGCAATTTTAATGTTTAAATTGGAAAAATCAACTTGGGGCATGGAATTTCTTGGGAGTTACAAAATGTTGCAATTCATTTAAATGTCCTCATCATCTATAGGTAGAAGTTGGATGCCCATGTTGTGCTAGTCGAGTATTTTCAAATTGGGCTCCTATTTGTGAGGAGTGGAGAATCATTATGCTAGTAGTGATGTCCTTACTTCCTAAGAGTGATTTGCACATGCATTGGAGAGTTAAATATTTTATTTTATGAATTTTAAATGGTTTTTCCCAAGTTTGACATGGAAGAGGAGTTACAAGATTGATGGAGATAACTTGGTTGTTGGAGAGAGGTGATTTTGGCAATTTTATTTTGATTTCATTTTCCAAAATTTGGTGTGTGAGAAGGTGGGTGTAGATTTTCTTGGGAGAGGTGTGGAGACATTGTTATTGTAGGTTGGAAGTGAAATAATACATCAAATAAGTTTGAAATTGTGAAGCAGGGGATTCACTACTCCCAAGTCCTAAGACAAACAGGGTCTAAAGGGAGAGAATTTCCCTTGGTCACCTCAATGATAAGGATTAAAAGACAGAATGACAAATGAAGGAAAAGCTAATATGTGTTTCTAGGTTTTCAAGCTGGAGGACTTCATGAATCAAATGAATAGACCACAGAGGTCTCAAGTGACGGACTAACTGCCTCTCAACTAGAGGATGACAACACGGGAGACTGATGACAGCATGATGCGTCATCATCTCAGGGATGCGTTGGTGTCTTGTACGGAAAAATAGTAGAGTCTATAATCTGAAACACTCAGAGTTTGCTAACAACCCGAATGTTGGAATCTAACAGTTTAACAAAAGATAACAAAATTCTAAATATGTGTAATAAGATAACTAGTACAACAAGAAAAATACTATAGACAAAAGATAAATTAACTACATGAATGAAATGACGAATGAAAAGTAGTAGAAATCCAACTTACAATAGGTCCAGCCTCTTGCGAGCTCCACACGAACAAGGTACCTAAACACACAGAGATGAGAAAATATTGGGGCTATGTTTTGGAGTGTGCCTCAGTCAAACCCCCACTTTGGTGTTTTCACCTCCACGGATAGTCCGATAGACCACAATAGAGAAAAGATGATAAAGAAAGGAGATAGACAATACATATAGAAAGCAAAGACAATCTATATGCTAAATTTATAATATTGATAATGCAATAAAAGTAACAAAGTGTTACCCTCCCTTCTATAAGCTTGAAGAAGTTGAGAGGAAGGACGAGAGCTTCAAGAGCGCAAGACGAACGTGCAAGAACGATGTATAACTTGAAATCTGCAAGAAAGTGGTGTGGAGAGAATGAAAGCAAGAATGGAGTGGAAGGGTTGATGGAGTGAAGTGAGAAGTTGTAAGAATGAGTGTTAGAATGTGAGAGATCAAATTGAATGAGAAAGTGAGTTCAAAGTGGATGCTTGGAGGCAAAAGAATTGTTTTCAGGTGGGTTTGCAGCTGCAAGAAGGGTTACAATTTATGGATGCCATGAAATGTAATGTCCCAACATCCACTAACCCAAGAATATGTCAAGGACGTTCGTGCGGTGCGAAAGCGTCCTAGTCAAAATTCCTTCCATCGGTGGAAAATGACAAAGTATGTAGAAAAGAAAAAACACTTATGATGGTGGGTTTTAGCATTATCAATTTTGTAAGGCTAAAGTAAGGGTATGTTATGGGAAATTGCACTAGGGTGTAATTTTATGCCATAATAGAAAGATTGCAAGAACATTGTGCTATTGATTTTTCAAAAGAAGGTTGTAGACCTAAGAGACGAATGACATTGCAAGAAGAAGAGGGATTGAAGAAGACTTACCTGTGCATGATTTTGTAGTTTGTATTAGACCTATGAATCTAATTTTTGGTGTTTTCCATCAATCCAGAGGGCTGCTAATATTGTAATTTCATTTTTTTCATAATTTCATGTGTTATAGGAGACTTTGAGCAATAAAAGCATTCTTACTTGTTGATTCTTTCATTATTTGAATTTTTTTAGAATTATTTCTTGTGAGCTTGAAGTGTGTTGAGAGTTACAGGAACTCTCTTGCATCAATGGTATCAAAGCAGGTTGTTCCTGAGTCTACAGGAAAAGCGTCGAAGAGAGGTAGTTTGTAGCAGGACCTATGATTTGTGGGTGTTGAGAAAATGTCTCCTAGAGTATCCCATCATGGTAGAGGTGGAGGTAGAAACCCTCCTAGTATGGATGATTTTAGATACCTTATAAGGAAAGTAGAGACATTTCAGGAAGAGCTACACAGAAGATTTGTGCATAGGGAAAGAGATGAAAGTGGAGATAAAGTTGAGAATGAGGAGCCATTCGAAGAAGAAGCACAAGATGAAATAGATCCTGGAGAAATTAGATTGCTTAGAGCTATTTCCAAGATTGGGAAGAGACCAAAGATGGATTTCTCAAAATTTAATGGAAGCTTAAATCCAGAGGAGCTCATAGACTGGATAAATGACATGAAAAAATTCTTTGAATTCAAAGAGATTGAAGACCCTGATACAGTGAAGTTTGCAAAGACAAAATTAAAGGACATGAAAGTATTCGATAGAAAGAAATGTAGATTGAAAGAGGTAGGAGAGGAAAGGAGAATATCACCAAGTGGGATAGAATGGTGGAAAAGATGAAGAGGTGATTTATTCCTATAGATTATGAACTTGAGCTATTCAAGAAAATGCATAGTATGAGACAAGGAACAAAATTGTGAAAGAATATACTAAAGAATTCCACAAAATCTTGATTAGAACGGGACATTCTGAATCCAACAAGGAGAAGGTAGCAAGATACATCAATGAACTGAAGCCAAACATTCAAGAAGAACTAAGTTTGGTAAGAATTTTTAATTTGGAAGGAGCTTATCAATTTGCTTTGAAAGTTGAGGAAAAGTTGAATAGAAAATTTGAGAATAAACACAAAAAGGAAAGGGTAGAGCTTATGTGTAGCAAAATGAGGATGAACAATAGATTAAAGACACTAAATACAACAAAGACGAAAGAGGTGAGAGTTCAAACAAGTCCCGTGACAAAAATTTCAGAGGTAGAGGAAGATCGGGTAGAGGATTCATAAGAGGAGGCTTTCAACGAACCCATTTCAAGTGTGGAGAAGAGGGACATCAAGCTTGTGATTTCCCTCATAATCAAGAAAGAACCAATAAAAGGATGAAAAAAAATCAAGGGAAACAAATTTGAATGAGGAAGATGCAAATTCAACACATTCTAAAGAAGCAAAAAGAGGAGAAGCACTAGTCACTAGAAGAGCCCTGATGAATGAGGGGAAAGAACCAAATCAAAGGAAAAGATAGTTCTAAACAAGATTTAATTGTGAAGGTAAAGTATGTAATGTATTTAAATTGATGGTGGAAGTATTGAAAATATATTTTCTGAAGAAATGGTGAATAAGTAGTAGTTGGAAAGGAGGAGGCACTCGCATCCATACCAGATTGTCTGGTTACATGATAATCATAAGGTTTTGGTGAATGAAAAATGCTAGGTAAGATTTAAGATTGGTGATTATCATGATGAATTTTTGTGTGCTATAATGTCTATGGATGTTTGTCACTTGTTATTGGGAAGACCTTGGCAATTTGATAGGAAAGCAATGCACGATGGGTATGCTAATACATAATCCTTGATGAAGGATGGAATCAAGCTCGCAAGTTGAAACCTTTGAAGAAAGAAGAAGGTATGTAATGACACTAGAAAATGTTTGGTTAATGGAGTTAAAAAAATTAGTGAAAGAGGATGAGGATGAAGATTATGATTGGCTAATGCAAGTTGCAACAGCATTGATTGCATTCAAGACAGGTAGAGTGAAAGTTTCAATGGAAGAAGAAGAGGTAAAATCTAATTTTTGTGAATATTTTGTTGAAGCTGATTTATTTGAGCATGATAAGATTAGTGTAGAAGAGGATATTGTAGCAATGATTGCATTGGTAGATGAAGGTGCTACAATTGAAAGTGTGGAAGCAGATGAACAAGTAGAAGTTGAGTTGTTTGATGAAGAGATTATTGAAAATGAAGATCTTATGACTGATAGGTTATTGCAAGATGGGAAAGATGAATCTTTTGATTATGTTGCTAACATTGATGTGACTGCAGAGAATGAAGAGATTGCAGCTGAAATATATATTTTAGAAGGAAAAAATAAAGAGGAGCACAATGTTGAAACCAAGGTTGATGATGAACATAATATTGCAGCAATAACAAAGAAAGAGGTAATGCATGAGATTCATTATTTTATCGAAGAAGACAAAACTATGTTTATGATTTTCTAGAATTTTATAGTGCATATTGGTGGGAGTTGGATTAAGTGAAAAAAGGGAGAAAGAGAGGAAGAATGAAAGATGGAAGAAATATCAAATTGCAGGGAAAGGTGAGAAAGAATGTTCAAGAAAATAAGATAGAGAGATGGATTCAAAATGAGCATGACATTTACAAATGTTTCTAAGTTTCACTCATGAAACACTTTAATCTACCATGGGTATCTGATGTAGGAGCATCTGTGGTTATTTGCAATCTTGCATCAACTAAAAAGATTTAATTTTTGATATGACATGGTTTAGATAATGTTTTATGAAATAAATTGGTTATTTTAGTCCAAAAATTAGAATTTAAATAATTGGTCAAATTTTGTTGCAAAATATTTAATGGGAGATAGTGTTGGAAATGTAATTTAAATGTTTAAATTGGAAAAAATCAACTTGGGACATGGGATTTCTAGGGAGATATGGAATATTACAATTCATTGAAATTTCCTCACGGCTACAAGCAGAAGTTGGACACCCCATATTGTGCTAGCAGAGTATTTGCAAATTGGGTTCTTATTTGTGAGGAGTGAAGAATCATTGTGCTAGCTACTGATGGCCTTTCTTCATAGGAGTGATTTGCACATGCATTGAAGAGTTAATATTTTATTTTATGAATTTTAATTGGTTTTTCCTAGGTTGTGTCAATGCCTTGAAAATTTTCCCAACTTAAAACAAACATAACTACCCAAATTTTTCAACTTGCAACTATTTCTAAAGAAAATTTGAGTTCTAAAGTAAAACTAAAACTGATGTCATCACGTTTACTATGGCATCTCATCATTTAGCTATCCTAGTTTGTTGTTCCCTCCAAAAGATCCTAAGATAAATCAAGGTTTACTCCCTTTTAATAAATGCACTACAAATTATTTTCACTCACTATATTGACTTTATTTGTTCCCTATTCAAATGATAAAGAACATGTTACATTGGTGGTTGTCATTGCACCAAAAGATTGACCTATTAATGCCCAATACAACCGCCAGATTTATACAAGATCCACAGGAGGCGGTAAGTCATGTCACAAACCTAAGTGTTGTGATGCACCAAGGAGACCAAGGGACACACCATCTTGCAATAGAACATACTAAAGAAAAAATAATACTTATTTTAAAATGTAAAGTAAAACTACAATAAGTAAAGTGCATTCAAGTGTGAATTGAAATTAGAAAATAACTCCAATATTATTATAATAACAATGTGAAAAGCATATTCATTCCACCATATTTAACTTAGCAATAAGTTGCCTTAGTATCAAAAATTAAAATGAAAGATACACCTAATGTTCGAATCTAGCCATTCTTTTTTGGACTATCTTGAATTATGAGTTCAAGAATCAAGGTATGTTTTCCCATCTAGACATTGGAAAGGTATTATCAATTTTTTCTAAGGCTTAAGATTTGCCTAATTTGAATAAGTTTCCAATTTCTAATTCAAAATGTTACATATATTTTTTATTAAATACCTTGTAAAATTCATTTTTCCAAGTATATGAAATAGACAGTATTATACAAGATTGATGGAGAGCGGTTGTTGGGGATAGGTGATTTTAGCAATTTTATTTTGATTTCATTTTTCAAAATTTGGTGTGTGAGGTGGGTGTAGCTTTTCCTGGGAGAGGTGTGGAGACATTGTTGTTGCAGGTTGGAGGTGAAATACTATAACAAGTAAGTTTGAAAGATTGCAGGGACATTGTGCTATTGATTTTTTAGAAGAAGGTTGCTGGTAGGAGAAGAATGAAGTTGCAAGAAGAAGTGAGATTGAAGAAGGCTTACCTATGAATTATTTTGTAGTTTTTATTAGACCTTTGAATCTGATTTTTTGTGTTTTTCATCAGTCCAAATGGCTGCAAATATTGTAGTTTCATTTTGGTCATAATTCAATGTGTTACAGGAGACTTTGAGCAATAAAAGCATTCTTACTTCATGTTGATTGTTACATTGTTTGAATCATTTTTTGGAATTGTTTCTTGTGAGATTGAAGTGTTTTCAGAGTGCAACAAAATATTATTATTCTTTTATTATTATAATTAATTTAATTTTGTATTCCATATTAAAATATTAATTTAATCTCTAACTTTTTGCTAGGAGTTCACTTTTTAGACTTTTTGTTTTTTTTTTAACTATGTTGTAGTGATTATAATTAAGATTAATTTATAATATCATATTATTATATATTTGTAATCTCCTGATTATTATATTATAATATTTATAGGATTATTATTATTATTTAGACTACAAGAATCAGGTAGCCCCCTATAAACTGCATTACACCTGGTAAACTTTTTTCACATGACCAATGATGTTGGTGTGATACACCCTTTGATACCATGGGGACAGGGGAGACTAGACCTCATGACCTCTTGCCTACAACAAGATGCTTTAGCCAATTGAGCTAAGTCCCCTGACCCAATATTTATAAGATTATTATTGCACGTTATGTTTTAAATATAGTATGATTATCATTATTATAGTATATTATAATATTATGATTCTATATTATTATTTGTATAGTTTTATTATAATATGTTTAATATTATAATTAAGTTTAATTTATAATATCATATTATTATATATATTTTATTATATTTATAATCTTCTCTTATTATATTATAATATTTATAAGTTTATTATTATGTTATGTTTTTTATTTTAGATTGAGCATTGTTATTGTGCTTTAGTATTTTTTATACTAGTTCTAGAGAAGAGGGATTCGCTGCTCATGAGTCTCTTGCTTACCAAGAGATTCCTAGGGAATGAACTACCCTAAACTACCTCAAACTACCCAATCAGTTGAATAAGACAAAAAGAGATTGCAAGAAATAAATCGAAAGAAAATTTTCAAGAGTGGTAACAGACAAACAACTTTGAGGACCGAAAGAGAAAATCACTAAGATTTTTGAGACAAAAGGAAAAGCTCTCGACCAGAGGATGGAAGCGTGGGAGCGAGACATCAGTGCGGTGTGTTGAAGTCCCAAAGGCATGTTAGGGTCCTATATAGACAAAGCACTAAACTTCCAAATAGAAATTCAAAGGACCTGCTAATTGTTCTAGATTTGAGGTATCTTTAAACTATTGATTTAACAGAGAATAGAAAATGTTGATAAATGACAAGGGAGATGAAGGGCCAACTTACAAGTGGTCCCACGCTTTGAAGCCTCCCGCAAAGCTCTGCATGATCAACCTGCACACAAGGCAAACAAGGAAAATATTGGGGTGATTTTGGGGCTTGTTGTAGTCAAACCCTCGTTTTGGTCTTCCCACCTCCATGGGCTGCCAAATAGATAGAGAGAATAATAGACACAAAGTAAAGTAGACATAAAGTGATAAAAGAAAACCTCGCTCAAGGAGGAGAACCTGTATCATGAGATAAAGACACAATAGATAATATGCTAGCAAATAGACAAGAATCAAGAGAGTGTTACCAACAGTCCATGACCCCCTCTTGGCTTGATAGACACAATTTTGAGCACTTAGAAGAGAGTTTTGGCTATTGCAAAGACTTCAATCTGGTAGAGCTTCGTCATAAAAATGAGATAGAGAAGAGAAGAGCAAGAGAAGCAAGCTAGAATGAGAGAATAATAGAATGAATGAGAATGAGAGTGAAAAGAAATGTTTTGTTCAATTGCATGGGTGGGAAGAGTCATTACTCTCGAAAATCTACCATAGAGACATGTGTCACAGTGATTCTGAGATTCCTCATTTGAATTCATAAAAGTAAAGGGATGCTAGCATGCCATGTGGACATTTATGTACTGTGCAGGTGTCCAACTAATCATTTCATGAGAAATGAGGTGGCGAACTATTGTCACTTCATCATTGGTCCTTATGGGGTCAAAATTGTGAAATTTTAACCCATAAGGTTCTTGTCATAAATGTGTTAGGTACCATAAATAAAAGGGTCAAATGGGCAAATGTGAAATTGCCACAGGGTGCAATTTTATGACATTACATTTTTCCCCCACTTTAGTGAGTTGATCTTTGGAAAAAATCAACTGCAATAAAGTAGAAAAGAGAATGTTAGCGCAAACTCAAAAAAATGATTTTTTTATGGATTTGTGTGCCAAAAAAGGATATTGTAGAAGCCACAAAGCTTGAGCTGGCAGGTACCAATGATACCCCTAGCGATTGAGCTTAGTGAGAAACCACAACATTTGATGTGAAGTTTTTTTTTGTAAAACTCAAATTTAGGTTAGCTCAAAAATCAAAAGAAGCTACCAAGGCAAGAAGAATGCTCAAGAAAAATCTAGTGGTTCAGAAGAAAAATATGATGAAGAGGTGAGTATATGCCCCCGCGTAGTTTTTCCCCTAGCTTGGTGGGGTAAAAATAGGAAAAATGATGGGACCACAATCACCAAGAAAAATGGGCCCTGGGGGGCTTATATATACTCAGGTGGACCCCTCGAAGGGTCATCTTCACTATTCACAACGAGTGTTTTGTTGAATTTTGTGAGAGAAAAGCCAGCAAAATTCCTTGCAGATGGGAGTTTGAGGAGCCACAAATTGAGCAACTACGTCAAGCAATTGTTGAGGGACACGATGTCAACCAGGTGAGTTTGAAAAAACCATTTTTAAGCCTTTTATTGCATATTTTAGTATTTTTTTCAATATTCAAAGTCTAGGCATCTAGGTGGCATGAATGCATCTTGCCAACATGTTGGCATCCCACTCACATGTTGGAGGCCTTCGTCCATGCTAGGGTCTACCAATCGTACTACCATCTAAGTAGCTCCAAAGGTAAACCTTAGACAACAATGCATCACGTAAATGTCTACACAACGCACCTACATCCAAAAGGCCATACTTAGGGAAATTTTGATGTAGAGGTTAGAAGTTTTTGATGTAGATGGATCTGACTTGAATCTTTTTCCATTTTGTAAGATTATTCAGAGATGTGGGAGCATGGCAACAGATGCATGCTTTGGATGTTTCGTAATCACACACATCGCATGTCCCCTAAAGAGGAGGGGCACCTTCAATAGGTAGGCATGTGGTGGGCTTACACTATGCCTGAGATGTTGTACCATGACCGCATGCTCATGGCACTAATGGAGTTGTGTGATTCAACTACCTCAACTTTCCACCTTCCAACAAGTGAGATGACTGTCACATTGGAGGACATTTACTAGATCACCAACCTCCCCATCCACGTATGGTGGGTGGCACTAGATCATACACACTCAACTCAAGAGAAATTCGAGGGCATCCAATACTACATAGGCTATACAGACCTTGTTGATGGGACTACCCACATCTATATTCACTAGTATGAGCACGACAGCATGATGGTCCATCTTATTCAGAGGGTGATGGTCATGATGGACACCATACAGGTGACCATAGATGGGTAGGGCTCTCACCTTCATAGGGGCCTCATCCATTTTATTAGACTCATGGAAGAGCAAAAAACCATCTTTGTGTGCGACAACAACATGCTCGCACACCTGTACTAGGATTTGGGTAGGTTTGTGCACTACGAGTATGTGAGCCTCACTACCTACATGTTATTACAAGTGTGGGTGTTTTCTCATATCACATGCACTTGGCCAGTTAGGTATCCCAGGGGATAGACCCCATTAGGCTAATGGCACACACGTACGAGTTAGTATGCTAATAGAGCTACAGGGACCTCCAATTTTGGAGACTATAGTTTGATACATTATGGCCTGACCAAGTTAGATGGATGCCATATAGAGGTATGCAATGGGTAGATGACCATTGGTAACTCTGCAACATGCAATAGGAGCAATTATTGGTAGGCCACACAAATTTTGTGATCGTGCCCTTCTATTGGCAACGAGTTATGCAATAGTTTGATATTATACATACCATTCTACCAACACTACCATCATATGTGTAAGAAGTTAGGAGTGTCGTAAGGCTGGGTGATCACAGGTTTCCTACCATTATAGACATCATTCTGAGTGATGACAAGGTGGAGGAATTATATCAACCTTTGATGCTTCCTATGGATGATGTAGGGATCGCGCATGGCTTCAGTACCTAGTGGTTGCAGCATGGTCCTACTCCAATTTTCCTGACATATGCCCCTAGAGGCAACGTCGGTGTCCAAGAGCAGGCACTTCCAATAGGAGGAGGAGGAGGAAGAGATGGAGGCAGAAAGGGAGAGCAAGAGGGAGAGGCAATGACATAGAGACCGAGGTGGCAGTGAAGGCTCTCATCTCCTTCACTTGTTGTCCTTGTCATGATGACACCACCACCACCTACAACATTCATCATCCCTAATATAGCAACAATAGTAGTAGATGTAGGAGGCGTAGGTCCTAGCATCACTTCTCCCCTGGTTCCACACTCACAGGTCAGGGACCCAGGTACTAGAGTTACTTATGTTATTTCTTTTGTAGTACTTTCAATTTCATCTCATACATATATATATGTGTGTGTGTGTGTGTGTGTTTTGATATATCATGTGGTATTGATGAATCTATTTATTCTATGGTTGTAGTGGGCACACAGGACTGGACTGTGTTCATTATATGGTGTATTTTAGAGGTGGTCCCAACCATTCCAGTCTAGCGGATCATCTTGGATGCCTACAAACTGGATTTAGCAAGGAAATATGCCCAAATTTTTGAGCCTGTGGTGGCCCTCAGGACAATGTAAAAGGAGCGAAGGGTGGAGGTGGTCTAGAGGAAAACCAATGTCACCACCTTGATAGGACAGAGGAATCAATAGTCATTGGAGTTGTAGATTGTTTTGA
Organism: Sequoia sempervirens; assembly: GCA_007258455.2. NCBI lineage: Eukaryota > Viridiplantae > Streptophyta > Pinopsida > Cupressales > Cupressaceae > Sequoia > Sequoia sempervirens. The sequence continues at coordinate 112,552 of VDFB02251942.1, read as the reverse complement.
ATAAGAGATATGAGGTGAGGATGAGAACAGAGAGTGTCAAGAGGGCACGTGACACTCTTCAAAGCCAACTCAATGACCTTGGTACACAAGTAGCAACTGTGAAACTAATGGTTGATCCACAACTATGAGAGGACCTTAGGAGGGTAGAGTTGGGATATCCAAGTTGCACGGTGAGATCAAAGGATTACAAGCAATCATGTCAGTCTCATGCTCACATAGATCCTACTCCATCCCTTCCATTAGACCCCACTCACCACCAAGACCAGAGGGCTCAAGGAGCCACACATCTAGAGCTTAGAAGTTGATTTTGTTATGTCATTTTTATATCGATGATATATATAGTGTATAGCATTATTTTTGATGTATAAACATTGAAAAATATACAACCACCACTATTTTTTTATGATAGTAGTGTGATACATGTACATGACTGAAACATAAAAAAATAGGTAAACTAAAATGAAAACTAATGATGAACCTATTTCTCCTAGTTTTATTCAATATGTGTGTTATAATGTGTAAATGAGTAACAAAAATTAAATATAACCCAACTACCAATCAAAAGGTAGATCTGGAAATGGTCAAATGTTGTGTACCTTTCACCAAAAGTGCTTTTTTAAACCTCACTAAGGACTCATTTTCCCTATGGTGAATGGGTCCCGGCTAGGGCTCAAGAAAATCAGTTTCTAGGTTCTATTCTTCTCAATCTGCACTCCCAGATTCTAGTCAAACACTATCAAAAATCTAGAAATAAATCTTATAGCTTAGTTTCCATGATTTTGCAAGAAAGATGACAACTTTGCAACTTTTTTCCAATTTTGCTCCACAATTGGTCTTCAACCTAAAACTTGCAATCACACATCAAAGAGGAGATGAATGTTGTTTTGTTAGGGAATAGGGGTTTGCCTTGGTCAAACCCCGTTTTGGTAATCAAAACTTGAAATGAAATGAAACATGAAAGGAATGATGAATCAAAAAATCCAATGTCACAAGTCACCACACCTTAATTGAACCTTGGATAAATCTACAATCTAGCATGAAGTGGCCTCAATGAATTTAGATCTTGATCATGAAACTTGATGAGAGATAATGCCTTTGATATGCTTGATAGATCTTTAATGGTACATCACTACATTAGCTCAACAACATGCATGATGCACTAAATCTTTGACATGACGAAATAAATCTTGATTGTTGTAATAATCTTCGATAATCTACCCTTGAATGCCTTAGAAAATGCTCTTGAATTCTCTCTTGATCATAAGTTTTCTATTAGGATGGGAACACATGGAAGATTAGATCTTAGTTATGAAACATAGTGAAATAACCTTGTATTTGTACATATATTAACATTAATTCTTGAAATTCAAATATCACAAGCCGACATTGAATTGTAGATTTCAAATCATTAAAATACCACCAAAAACATATTTCAAAGAGGGGTCCTAGGTCTAAGTGAGGACCCATTCACCATGTGGTGAATGGGTCCTAGGCCACTTACCTAGGACACACATCGGACAAGGTGAAATGTTATGCAAAATTAGGGTCCTAGGACCTAGTGAGGACCCATTCACCATGTGGCGAATGGGTCCTAGGTCACCTACCTAGGACACACACCTTCCAAAATTAAGTGTTTTGCAATGGAATTTATGAATGTCGGGTTTTATTCCTCAAAATTTATAATTAATTAGGCTTGTATTTGAATTAAAGGGGCCAATTAAGGAAAATCAATGTCAATTAATTAATAATGCACTAGATTAGTGTGAAAGTGTAAAGGTACATCTTACAATACCCTAAATAAGGAACAATTAAGTCCATTTAGTTTACAAGGGCCCTAAACTTAATGTGAATGTTTAAAACACACTACAACACTAAATCAAGGCAACATTAGGCTCATCTTAATATTAATTATTCTCAAATTAAGTGAAAAAGGGATACTTTTTTTGTTGCTACATTTTGCCCTCACTTTAGTGAGAGTATGACCCCATGTCAAACTCACACTAAAGTAGACATTCAAGACACTTATGTATGCAACAATGACAAAGATACATAATCATACAACATCAAAGACCAAGAAGATCAAGCCCAAATTGTCCAACGCGATATGGAACACATCTAAGCTATCAGTTTGCGCTCACTCCAAAGTAGTGGAACTTCAAGCTATCCACTAGGTGAGTCTTCCAATAGGGTGGATTAGTGATAAATTCATGCCTCTGTGTTGCTCTTACTGTACAATGAGAAATTCATGCCTCAATGTCGGCTTCTCATCATACTAACCATACCAAAGTTATCCCTATGATAACTTCAATAAGGTGCCACAAAACAAGACAAAGGGGTGGAAAATAAGAGAATAATATTAGGCTCCCATACCATATCAAACCTATCCTCCTGACAACTTCAATAAGGAACCACAATGCTAGGAAAGGCTCCACAGGAAAGCAAGGTGTGTTCTACTAGGTGGCCTTGAATTATAGCTTTGAGTTCCATAGAGCTTAACAAGATGCATTATGCCAAACACCTATTGTTGAGATTATGGATGCATAGTCCCTGAAGCTGTAGTCTTCAATGGAGGACCTTTTCCAGGAAATATAATAAACCACACAAAAAGTTTTGCAACTAGGAATGCACAATAGAGATTATATATTGATGACATGATTGATTGATATGTTACAAATGAACAAAATGCCTTGAATATATAGGCATGAGAGAAAACCTAAAATGCATGAGATGTTGCCATGTATCATGATCTAACAACATGTGACAACATGTGAACCCTATCTAGGAAATTATTAAATGTTGAGATAAGTTCTAGAAAGACAACTCATCTTCTAGAAGGAATCTTATCCCTACAAACAAGGAAGGGAATATCATCCCATTTACTAAATGATTTATCTAATAATGCAACCTAGGACTTAATTAATTAAATCCAAGACCTAAGTTAACTTATGCTAGTGTAATAATTAATTTAATTACACTAACACCCCCCCATAAGTTCAACTTAGGGAGGAAAATGCAATTATTATGCAAGATGATGAAAATATGGGTCCCGGCTATGAGGCCATGTTAGGTACCCATGTACATGAAGATGCAAAAAATCTCCCACAACCGGAGAAAAGGGGAAAACCCAGTGGGAACAAAACCCCTCTCCAAAAAGGAGATGAAAAAGCAAAAAATGTGAGAATGGGAAGGATGGAGGACTCCCAAATACCCCCCAAGTACACCATCCATCACATGGCTACAATACAATCAATGGCCCCCCCATAGGAGGGAAAGAGAGAGACTATATAGCCCTCCCAAAAGATGTGATCACCTGCAAAGATGGTAAGTGTCTGAAGATAGAACATGATCCAATATTGACAAACAACTTGTCTCCCTTTTAGGAAAAACAGAACCAAGTGCAAGTGCAGAGATGCTTCCCATTTCGGATAGGAATTTAAGGAAGGAAGGATGAAGATGGATGAAGATGATGTCTCTGAAAGCTGCTCATGTGTCTCCTTTCCTGATGAAGATGCCACAATCAATGAAGAGAGTGACAAACCAGGACGATGCGGAAAATGATGTTGAACAATAACCAAAGACAATGTGATGATGAATGTGATGGAGACTAGATAGCCCCCCTGAATGAAGTGTCCTCAAAACCACTGAAAGAAGTCTAAAGCAAATCAATGGTAGATGTTGAAGAAAAAGTCCTGAATGGAATGATAGGGAAGAAGTCTCAATGAAATCTCTGAATAGGAGTGATACCCCCTCAAGAATGTCCTCCAAACCTATAGAAGTAGTCAAGTCAGTGATACCTAAAATGAAGCCATCCTATGATATCAAGTTTGGAAAACTGAAGGTGTCTTGATGATGATGATAGTGGAAGCCTCAATCAATGAATCTGGACAAGGAATCACTGAATGTGAAGGGATACCAATAGTCTTTGATCTGAATAGATTCAAGGAATGATACTTGATCCCCTGACCAAGGAAAGTGTCTGTCCCTCCCAAAAGCCCAAAGAATATAAGGACAATCACAATGATCAATAGAACTTACAACATCACAATAAACTTGAATAGAAATGATATCCAAGATAGTGTACCTGCTGCAACTCCAAGCAATTTCATGAATACCTTCACTTGGATGATGAACTATACCATACATATGTGGCAATAGATCAAGTGATTGGAGATGGTGGTCGATCCCATCTCACCATTGCTTATAGTTTCCCTTATGCAACATAACCAAAGAAGGAGTATATGCAAGCCCCATAATGAACTTTCTCCAAAAACCACAAAGACAAATGACCTTCAACAGAAAATAGAAGCTTCCAAGGATGATATGCACTTGAAGTGATGCTACCTAGATAAAAAAATCTTTTCCCAAGCTTCAGAATAACCAGGTGATTGATCAAATGCACCAAATTGAAAAAAAATCTCATGCAAGAGTACCTGGAGCTGAAAATGATCAAGGCATCTGGATTGATGAAAAAGCCTCTGACTTATCTTCATGATGCCGCCGGAATCATTGAAATCCGATGAACGGTTGCGAAGATATGAGCCTCTGAGTTCAAATTAGGGTTTCATCTTCAGTTGGCTGTAGAATTTTCTACAAGAAAAATTTCACAAAATGGATGTCACCACTAGAAATTTCTCGGAATTACCTTTCTGACAGTATCTCGTTTACCAAATTTTGATACCCTGGGTGAAAGTTATGATAAAACAAAAAAAATGCCTATATTAGGCAACCTGCAGGCTAAATTGGTGCAAAAAATTAGCACCCAGGCTTAAAAAAAAGGGCCCCCAGTCACTGATATGACCGCAGAGCGAGTGCTGGCAAAAAAAATTCCACCAGGCGAAGCGGCGGCGGAGCGGTTGTCTGGTAGCGACCGGGGCAGCGCCACTGGATGAAGCAGAGTCGTCGGTCTATGATGTGACTGTTTCCTCTGTTGATGGGACTAGAAATCTTGGGCACCGGCGGAAGAACTCCAGTGGGCAGAGCGAACAGTTGGTGGGAGAATTCCAACAGGTCAGCGGTGACTGTGAACTAGTCGGCGGGAGGATGCTCCAGTGGTTTGGGTGGAAAGCACGGGCAGCGGTGGACCCAGTGATGGGATGAGGTACCTCCTCCTTGCAAGGCTTAAATGCAGCCGTCCGAATTTTTGTGCAGATCATTGATTTGAAAAACAAATTTTGAATATTGCCTTTGAATGGCAATTCAAAATTTAAATGTAAATAAAAAATATAATTATAATCTGTAGAAATTCAAATGTTGATGGGTGGAAAATAAAGCCGAGGGAGAAACAAAATTAAACCCCAAAATATTTCATAAAATGCCGACCATGATTAAAATTGAAGTCGCCCAAATATATTTTTCTGAAAACTATAGAAAAATAGCCAAATGTATTTTTTTTGCCAATGATATATAGAAAATGCCCTGATTTTGAAATAAAAAATGGCCTGCGACTAAAAAAAAATTTCCTTAGAGGACAACTAACGGGGGTGGTTTTTTTTTACTACAAATTTGTACGGATCGTACCAATTGATTTTGCAAACCCAAATACCTCTAATGGCTCCCAGGTTGATGTATCTGATTTTGATGAATGGGCAGGTGATCCTAGGGTTTCAAGGCCTTCTAAAGACAATGGAAAGCTCGGATTTGACTCTATCTGCTTCAGAAATTAGCTTGGTCCCTGGGTGGAGTCAAGTAGCCTTCAATGGAAACCTTCAAGCTTGCAAATAATCTTGCACACCATCTTTCTTGATCGAGGGTTGACGTTTCACTGGACAAGCTCTAATACCATGTTGAGATTATGGATGCACAGTCCCTGAAGCTGCAGTCTTCAATGGAGGACCTTTTCCAGGAAAGATAATCAACCACACAGAAAGTGTTGCAACTAGGCAATGTGCACAATAGAGATTTTATATTGATGATATGATCGATTGATATGTTACAAATGAACAAAATGCCTTGAATATATAGGCATGAGAGAAAACCTAAAATGCATGAGATGTTGCCATGTGTCATGATCTAACAACATGTGACAACATGTGAACCCTATCTAGGAAATTATTAAATGTTGAGATAAGTTCTAGAAGGACAACTCATCTTCTAGAAGGAATCTTATCCCTACAAACAAGGAAGGGAATATTATCCCATTTACTAAATGATTTATCTAATAATCCAACCTAGGACTTAATTAATTAAATGCAAGACCTAAGTTAACTTATGCTAGTGTAATAATTAATTTAATTACACTAACACCTATGAACATGGGGAAGGCTCCATAGTCAAGTAAGGTGTATTATGCTTGGTGGCCTTTATTAGGGTTCGAGCTTCACAAGGTTAGCAAGTTGTGTTATGCCAAACACTTATGAACAATAATGTTAGTAAAGGTTTTTTTGTTCAAAGGGATATTGCTTTGTTCGTGTAAGGTCTTATTCTTAGGGATCATTGTGCCTAATGTCTCCAAGAGAGGATAAGTCAAGAGTAAAAGTTTCACAACTTAGGGAATGCAGTATGTCACATCAGTGCCACTAAGAGGAAAGTTGTACAAAATATTACACACTTGGAGGACATTAAACCTAATGCCACCACCAAGAAAAGGACACATCACAAGAAAAAATAAAATCACACCATGAAACATGAAAAATGTCAAAAGATATTATCGATGTATGCCCCCACTTTAAAGCAGTCGCTAACACCATTGTTGTGAGCAATAGTTTTAAGGTTGTTACACCCCAATTGTGTATTTACTATTTACTATTTCTATGTAGGGTAAATGTGAATGTAATTTGAATTCTGAATGAGAATAAATTGTGCTTGCACTTTGTTATCCATGATTTATGAATGAATATTATTTCGTTTAAATGATATGTGAAGAAATGCATATATGTGAAATGGATAGTTATTGAGATGAATATTCAAACTATGGAGATATAGTATGTGTAATGCATATTTTGTTGAACAACTGACTACCATGGGAATGTGTTAATTGATGTAGGTACATGTTCAATCCTCCAGGTGGAGGGGAAGTATCACTCAGGAGAAGATCTTGGTTAGGTAACTAGTAACGTAAGCTATCTGAGCTTACACACACTCACAGTAGAATGGTTGATTCAAGTTATTATGTTGGGAATTGGTAGTCATCCTTAGTATGAGTGTTTGCATTAGCAAGGGTCTTGTTTACTATTGAATGCATGCTTGGATGATGTTTATAAGTTTAGAGCTTATGAGTTCTTCTTTATATTACTATGTTGTATAGATGAAGTGAATACACGTGGAAACGTATGTATATGCATACATATGCATGTCGACGATAGACCATACGCATGAAGGAATGCATACATGAGAGTACATAGGTAGACGTTCCTATGCATGCTTATGATCGAGTTTCTTTTGAGTATGGAACTATCAAACAGACAATACGACATGAATGTGTATACATATTAATACACCACATGTCCATTTCCTATCAATACAATAGTAATTGTGTATATGCTTGATTGTGTAATCGATTGTGTAAATATATATATATAAGATATATACATGTATATCCATATGTATATATGTATCAATACACATGTATGATTCACAAACGGACATGCCCATACGAATGTATCGACACATGTATACGTATGTATACATGTACATAGAGGGATATATACATACATACATACATACATACATACATATATGTGTGTGTGTGTGTGTGTGTGTATGTCTATATAGTTGATATAGTTGCTATTATTTGAATGTTAACTTATTTGTGTTCATTCATATATTGAATGTATTCTTACTTGATTGACATGGTGTGTATATACATGAATATATATATTGATATATATATATATATATACATATATATATAAATATATATGTGATTAGTTGGCATATATATATATGTATTTATAAATATTAATATATATTTATAAATATATTTATGATGCTTAGAGGCTGATTTATATATTTATCATAGGTCGATCTGTATATGAGATATTGCAAAGTATTTAAAGGCGAATAATGCATGTGTTTAACATTGTATAAAATCCAAATTATGTGGAAGTATTTCACAGCAATAAAAGATTGATATAAACCATAATGTCAATACTATGAAAGGTGTCTTTGTCTTTATGAGCTGCGACTTATTCAAACTCAAAAAACATATGATGTAGGCAAGGAAGTGATAGAATGATACAATGACTACATAAGTGTAAAATGCGTGTTAATAGGGAAAGTAACAGCAATGCATGGAATTGGTCAATATATCATTTATGAGACAAGTGACTCTTTACTCTCCGTTTTCTGCAAAACTTAGACTAAGTCGACTTTGGGCATGTGTAGCATTATGGTTGTAGACTGTTTCAAAGAGAATAACTATGCCAATATAAATAGGAAGAGGAAGCATACTTGGCACCATATTATGAAGGTTTGTTCCCTGTAGAAGACCATTTTGGAAATAATTTGATTGTCATCATTTGATCATGTGCAAATTGAAATAGTCTTAAACTACTATCAACTATAGAGGTCGATCTATGGTATTTTATGTTGAGTGCTCTCTTTGTTTATTCACCACCTTTGAGATGAGTTGAATGAGTCAATTTGCATGGAATAACCTGTTAGTTTGTATGCCACTTCTTTAGGTTGCAATATCTTCCTTTTGTTGTATAAATAGAGAATCAAGCTCTCTTATTTAGAATGCATTCCTTTGCAAACTTAGTTTGTTGCATTTTAGTTTGAGAGCTATTTATTCTATGAGCTGAGAGTTATAGTGTGAGAATTAATTTTAGTATGCATATTACCAACTTGAGAGTGAAGCTATAGTGAAGTATTGAGTTGGGAGAATTGAGTGAAGCTAGTGTGTTATTGTTGGAAAAGTTGTGCAATGAAACAATCCATTGGATTAAGCGTTAAACAAGCATGAGGATCTAGTTCTCTTATTTCTCTTGTTTATGAAAGATTGAATTTTTTATGCTTTGTTGGGCTGCATGAATATACTTAGATTAGGAAAATATAGTGTTTGATTTAGAAAGGAAAAAGAAGCTAATTTATACTTTTTTGTGAAGTGCTTGTATTTACTCCATAATAGGAGAGGTTGTTTATCATAGGTATTTATGTACTAGATATAATTAAGCAGGAATAGCTTAAGAGTTATCAATAGCTTGTTATTTGGTTATAATTGGAAGCTTTCTAAGTTACACCTATGGTTTGATTATCCATTTAAGGGAGGGTAATTGGTATTTATTCTTTATGAGTAGATATATCATTAAGTAATGGAATAAGGGAATAGTTTGACTCTAGGGTTCAAGACTACCCATTGAAGAATAAACCTATGCATAGTGTATAGTGGCTTAAAGTCAAATCAAGCTTAAGTAGTGTACGTGAGTAGGATTACTATCACTCAAAGTATTGGGTGAGAACACTTTGTCCAAAGTAGTATGATTTCCTTTAGCTCCACTGTCAATTCATCGTGATCCATTTATTTACATGCTAGTTCTAGATTGTGAGTTTACAAGCTCTAGTCATGTAGGACACAACACTAAGCTCAATTGGTTGTCGTTACGAGGTTACTCCACCAATCTCTTCATCGAAGAGTAGGGCCATCTATCGAATGATAGATGTGCGAGGGACCGCCTATGAGTCTGTGGTTGGCAGAAAAGCGCTAGAGTGATGCTTCTCCTCCTCAATAGGTGACAAGAAGACTAAGATTTGAAAGGAGGTTCCTGGACTATCTATATCTATTACTTTGAAAGATTAGTTGAGCTATGTAGGTATTTCTAAACATTCTTGGAAATATTGTAATCGAGAATTTGTTATATTGGAATGGAATCATTGTTGTTTATTGTTATGACATCTATGTTCATTTTCTCTCAATAAAGAAAATAATTTTTTTGTTGCAATGACATGTTACATAGTTTATTTACTCACAAAGTGAAAACTTATGAAAATTTACTTCAGTGAATGGTTGACATGTTACAAAAGTAGCCAATGTTCAATCCTAAGACATGAGAGCTTTACTCTGAAAGCCCTATGCCAAGTCATGTGTTTCTAAAAAGAAGTTGCATCATGAATAAGGGGTTGCCCCCAAAAATACATAAGGGATCTATGGATTCGGGGCCAGTATATCTTTGCTACAATGTGATTATAGAGCTCATAAACATCATCATTCCCCAAATACTCATAGAATAGGAAGAATGAAACATAGAGAGTGAAAGCAAAGAAAAATCCTTTTGGGTCAACATGGAAGAGACCTAAATGTCTCTACGCCTTGTGTCATCCCCAAAAGGAAAACACAAGACAAACAAAAAAAGGATAAAATGTTTACGACATAGAGAAGAATGTATATACATATAGAAGAATGTACAAAAAGAGAGATACACATCACACGAAACAACATGGGGGATCACATTACGCACATGCAATCACATAAAGAAACATGAAAAAGAAAGCAAAATACTAGTAAGGCACATGCGAGTCAACCTATAGTAGTTCATTTGCATCCCAATCTCGATTAGTATATACAGAAGGCAGACAACTAGCCAAAAGGACAATGGAAAGTGCTAAAACTAGGACAAGGCTAACTAACCCCTTACCCCCACTAAGTGTAGGAAAAGGATGAGTCAAGATAAATAATGATATGCCACTCCTTGCAAAAAGGAAATGATTTTCAATGAATGTAGAACATGCAATAGTGAGTATGTTATGATCTTACAACTATTAGATGGCAAGGAGCAACAACTATTGTTATTGATTATGATGAGTAAAAAAAGTATCAACTTGATGCATATCTAATGAGATATTCCCACATGTAGTATATATCAGTGCAAGATGCACCAAAGTTAAAGTTGTCTTGGAAGAATCTTTCGTAAGAGCATTGACATTGAGTGAAGGATTGTTTGTTTCTTTCAAGGGACAATAACCAATACCATTAGTATTTTCTTGCGTGTTAGGCTCTATAGGGACATGGATACCTTGTTCTCTAGTATCAAATCCTTTTCCACTATACCCAAGTTATTTCATAAGTTCATAACCTTTTCCATAAATCTTTTTTATTTCTTTTGGATTCGGTGGTTGTTCATAATCAACTTCATCAAAGTTTGTCATGTATGTTGTCTTTTCTTCTAAAGTGGTTGAAGTGGATGCTTTGAATTTTGTATTGAAATTAATGCTTTTTCTTTTCCCTTTTCGGACTCTTTTGTATGATCTTGTATTCTCCCTTGAATGTATGTGTGAAATCAAAGGAACTCCAAGCATCTTCCAATAACTTTGTGACTTCTTCAACATGCTTTTCTTTTTCTTTCTTGGCATTCAAAAAAAATTTAGGTTCAGGTTTGGCATTGATTGTATACACTTTATTTTCAAAGTCTATATTTTGAGGTAATGGGAGGGACGTTGGAGTTATTTGTCTTGGTTGTGGATTGTTCCTAGTGTTATATGTATGAGCAACGGTATTATAACTCAGTTGCTACGAAACATTATCATTATCAAGTTGCCTCTTAGGTGGTTCTAAGATAAGTATTAGTTCATTTTTAACTTGTGGTTGTTGCGAGGGTGGATAAATGATAAGTTCAAGCTTGGGATATCACTTCAAGGGATATCTAATGTGCATAACATAAAAAGTATTGTCCTTATTTTCATGATCTCTTAGTGAAGGGGGGTCTAATGTCACTTCATCATCTTCACCTAAGGAATCCTCATTACTATTGTTTGAAATGCATATGTCAACGTTCTCATTTTTGTGCACCATGATATCTTCCCTAGTAGGAGAGTTTTCAAGAGAGCAACAAACTAGATGTTCATGACATTCAAGGTTGGTTCTTCTAAAATGACTTCATCACAAGGGAGTTATCAATGGTTGTATTTTCTTGCTTTTCAATGATGGCATTCTCTTGTTCAATAATGTTTTCCCTAGGATTCTCATGACTCTCATCAATTAGATCTTCTAACACTAAAATATTTTCTTCACCAATAGTAGTATTAGGAAAAGGCCAAATTTGATTGTTATGATTGTCCATGATTTCATCCTTGTTTTCTAAGGTCTCATTCTCTTATTCCATAATATCTACTCTAGTAGGAGAGATTTTAGGAGAGGATTAAACAATAGGTTCATCACATTCCATGGTTAGATTTTGTAAAGTAACTTCATCACAAAAATTGGAGGCATCAAGAGAAGAACAACTATGATTTTCATGTTTACCGATGATTGGATACTTTTGTTCAAATAGACCTTTCCAAATGTTAGGGACATTAGGAAAGATACCAATAATGCTATAACTCTCAATCATTGGATCTCTTAACACCAACATATCCTCTTCACAAATGTGATATTCATGATTTTCCACAATTACATCCTCTTTCACTAAAGCATTCTCACAAGTAGGGGAGGTGTTGGGAGATGAATGGAGACTAGCTAAAGTAGTGTCAATGATCTCATCTTCTTGTTTCATCATATCTTCCCAAATGGGTGGGGTAGGGTAAGAGGGACAAACAAGACTTTCATGATTCTCAATGATTGTATCTTCTTTCACCAAGATACCTTCATCACTAATAGGAGATGTATTAGGAGAAGAAAATTTATGATTACCATGATTGTTGATGCTTGCATCCTCTTGTGTTATGATAATCTTACAAATCCGATAGATATTAAGAGGGTACCTAACATTCCTGTCAGAGGTTTTATTTTGTTTTCCTAGATTATGGTCATGAGTAGAGAAAATATTGTCATACAATCCATGTGATACTCCATGAACACCAAATGTTTGAAAAGGAAACATGCTTTTATTTATTCAAAAATGAGAATTAATCTATCCAACTTATGCAATGCTTCAAAAATGTAAACAAATGTCCTACAAATATGAATATTTTTAATACTGAAATGGTTTTTGAAATGCTTTAAAAATGAGTACACTAAATGGATGATTTGACCTAGATACATAAAATAGAAATTCTGAAAACTTTCCATACTGTTATAGTAGGTTACCGACTGTAATGATGAAAAATGTATCCCCTTACATTTTCGCATTTTTTTAGGTCTTCCCTATTGAATTGAGCATAATTTTGCCTTGATTTAGTGTTGAATGTGTTTAACACATTCAACACTAGGTCTTGGTCCCTTATAAACTAAATGAACTTAATTATGTTGTATTTAGGGTGTTGTAAAGTGTACCTTTACACTTTCACACTAATCTAGGGCTTCATTAATAAATTAGGCTTCTTTATTCCTTATTTGGTCCTATTTTACATCCATGAGCCTTAATTAATGCATCTTTCTGAGGATAATCCCAACATAAATCAACATCCAATCATAATTCATGTGTTTTTGGATTGTATGGTCCAAATTTAGTGATCTGGGACTCATACACAACCTTGGGCGTATGGGTCCCACCTAATTTTTAGGGCCCCAATCCTAATTTCACATCAATCTAAGCATTTCTTGAAAAATGTGTCCCAAAGCTTAGCCTAATGGGACTCATACACCACTTCTAGTGTATGAGTCTTATGTGGCTTAAACCTAAATTAAATTCAAATTCTTGGTGGGATTTTATTCTCCTAGATCTGATGTCAGCTTGTAGTATTGTAATTTTGGGAAATTTGGCATAAGCAAGTATAAATACAAGGTTATTTCACTCATTTTCACCTAGCAAGTTTACAAGTGACCTAGCGACTTGATTATTCATGCATTATAGCAAATTTGAGATCACAAGAGCATACAAGAGTTTACAAGAGCATTCAGGAGGATTCAAGAGCTGATTATCAAGTGTTTTAGAGCATTATTCAAGTATCAAGCATCATGTCAAAGTCATCATGCATCATGTTTGTTTTTGAGCTGATATGATTGTGCCTTGATGGCTAAGAGAAATGAATCCTTGTTCATAGAAAAAGGCTTTGCGGTTTAAGAAAATGCTAAGGTTGAATACCATGATGAACAAGAAGATGTTAAAACCTCTAGTGAACAAGAAGAAGGAGAAGTCTACCTTGAAGGTGAACTGATCTATGCTTTAGAAGAAATTGAAAACTTGAGAGAGGAGATTGCTAGTTTGAAAAAGGAAAATGAAGAACAGAAAATGCATGCACAAAAGGAGATTGATAAGCTAACCAAGAGTCTTGAAGAATATAATCAAGTGATTGTTAGCTTGAAGACACAAGTTGAAGAGGAAAAGAGGGTAGAAGAAATAGTTAAGATTGAACTACAGTCTAAATCAAATGAGTGTATGAAGTTAGAGGCTGAAATAGTTGCTTTGAGAAAATATTTCGAAAATGCTGAGTGCATATAAACAAAGTTCTGAAGTTGAAAGGTGGATTTTAAATATTAGATAAGTTTATTAACTCACAAAATCCATCAAAAGAAAAGTCTGGTCTTGGTTTTGAAAAAGGTGAAAGTCCAACCAAGAACACGTCTGCTAAATTGTATGATAATTTGAAAGCAAAAGAAAGGCGTTGCACAAAGGATGAGAAATCTTGCACTAACTGTTTCAAAGAAAACACCGCTGAGAATGGAAAACTAGATAAGAATTCTATTGAGATGAAGAAAATAGTTGAAGAAAAGAAGCTTTGAGCATATAAGAAGAACAATCAATCAATTCCTGATCATCTGAAGAAGAAGTAGAACATAAGAAGAATTGATGTAGATGGTTTCACAAGGGTGAGATATGTGAAGAAGCAAAAGTCAAAAAGACCTCCTCATCTTGCACAAAGGAATGCATGTAAATAGAAATTTATTTGTTCCTTCATTGAATATGAATGTAATATGCTATAACTGTAACAACTTCGGTCACATAGTTAAACATTGTAGAACAAATCATGTAAGACCAAAAGTATAGAGCAAAAAGAAGAGGAATATGTCCCCAAGAATGAACAAAGGTGAAACATAGAAAAATAGGTTAAAATCTATTTTAAATGGGGAAAATGGGGGTATGATGGACCTATCTTTCTATTTTCTTTAGGAAATGAGATCCACATGAAGAATTGACTTGCAACCCTTAGGTGAGTCAACTCAATGAGAGAATCTATTTATTTCCTTATGATTGAGGATGGGGGTATCAGTCTAAAAAAAACCTTTGGGAGAAAAAATAAAAATAGTAAATCTACTCAATCATGTCAATTCAAACTTGAAGGATCAATTTAAAGCTCAATACAAATAGAAATAGTAAACTTTCTACAAATTTGAGAAGAGTAAAACACTGTATACTAGTCACCAAAAGGCAATTTTGGGAGGCAAACTATGATTCATTCATCCATGAGAAAATGGGTTTTTGATCAGGGATTTCAACCAAATTTTGGGAGCCTCTGATGTCAGTCTGTAGCTTTTGTTTGATCTAGGTTTCAATGATGAAAAGTTAGAAATAAATTATGTAGGTGAGATTCTATGGCTTGATGACAACTTTGACAATTTTTGCAACTTTGATAACTTTTCCAATTTTTCTCTTCAAGAGATCTTAAATCCTTCAAGTCAACCTAAGATCCACAACACAAACACAAGAGGGAAAAAAAATTGGTGAATGGGGGTTTGCCTTGGTCAAACCCCATTTGGGTAATTAAAACTTGAATTGAAATAATGAAATATGAAATGAATGATGAATGAAAAATGCTATGTTGCAACTCACCAAACCCTCGAATAAACCTTTGGAGGACTGAAATGTTGATCTTGATCTTGCATGAAATGGCTTCAATGGATGTGGATCTTGATGCTTGAAATATGACTTGAATGCTTGACTTGGATCTTTGAAACCTACATCACAATGTTAGCTCCAAAAACATGCATGATTGCAAAAAACTTTGACACAATGCTCGAGATCTTGATTGTTGCAATAAATCACTGATAAATCTAATCTTGAATGGCCTTGATCATAATCTTTTCTTTTGTAAAACTTGCACTTAAAATCTAGGATTTCTTCTTGAAAAAAACTTAAAATTGATTTGATAAAATAACCTTGTATTTATAGGTACATGTATCCTTAATTTCTCAAAAATTAAACATTACAAGCTGACATTGAAATTTGAATTTAGGGACATTAAAATACTGTCAAAAACATATTTTAAATTTAGGTTCAAATGCCTAGTGAGGACCCATGTTCTCCAATGGGTGAATCGGTCCCAAGTCCCTATTCCTAAACACACATTGCTCAAGGTAAAGTATTATGTGTTGGCATTAATTATTGTCAGGTTTACCCTTCGAAAAATAATTTATTAGGCTTGTAGATGTAAAATAGGGCTTATTAAGGCATAATCAAGTCCAATTTAATTGAGGGGCCCAAAAAAAGTGTGAAAATGTAAAGGAATAAATTTTTCTACACTATATTTAGCCCCACTTTAGTGAGAGGATGACCTTGCATCAAACTCACACTAAGGTAGACAATCAAGAGAGGTCTAATTGTACAATTGTTGGAAAGATAAAATGTTAAAGGTCAAGGAGGATGATCAATCCCCCAATATCTAAGATCTCACAACAAACCAAGAAAGGCACAAAGAGACACATACCTTTATTAAATTTGCAAAAACAATGACAAGATACTCAATCATACAATGTCAAAGACTCAAAGAAAGAAGAAGAAAAATAAAAAGGGTGTGGATCAATCCTTGAATGTTTGTCCAAAAATGTTTACAAGTGGAACTCGTTGTCCACTATGCAAACAAAATGCGCTCACAAGGGCTAGTGCAGTCCGATATACACTAGGTGAGCCCAAGGAAGTGGCTCTCTAACCATACCAAAGTTACACCTCCTAATAAATTTGATAAGGTGCCATAGAAATGGTCACAAGGCTAGAAAGTTGTGTTATGCTAAACACTCATGAAAAAGGCTCCACTAGCAAGCAAGTTGTGTTATACTTGGTGGCCTTGAAAAAAGTAAAGGCTCTACTAGCAAGCAAGTTGTGTTATGCTTGGTGGCCTTGATACATGCAATAGGATATTCAAAGGGGTTTTGCTTAGTTCATGAAAGGTATCACCTTAGGGAACATTGTGATTAATGTCTCCAAGAGAGGACTAGTTGAGAATAACATATTCACAACTAAGGGAATGCAAAGCATAGCATTAACACTAAGAGGAATGTCATATGTTGATGAAAGAGAATCTAGGGCGAAAATAAATCTTGCATCGATCCGGTTATTTTAATTCTAATAAGGATTGAAAATTCTATATCTGATCGTCATTGAGTTTCTTCTTTCGATGTTCAAATTTAGCTAAGTCATATCTTGGGCAGCATTTTTCTAAGTTTCGCTAACTTACCACTTCAAAGCTTTTTGGCTAAGTATAGCTCTAGCGGTGTTTTTGGCACGATGTCTAACTCGGGCAGTGTTTTACATAGTTTGGTGAACTTATGAAGATTGCGCTTTAAGGTGGGCGGTGTTTTTTGGAACAAGTCTAACTTACCGCTTAGTAGAGAAAAGTGAACTGTGGGCCCAATGGTGTGAAGTGAAGGCATGCTGGAAAGAGTCATGCTAGTTGACATGACAATCTCAAATGTCTCTTCGACATTTTGTTGGGTTGTGCACTTAGTTGTTCATTGCATCGGGGTGACTTTATGGTCTCGGTTGGAGATACTTCCGAGTCTCTTTGAAAAGGCGTGTCTCTTCGATGGTGTGGTGGTGGCGATGTCGGGGAGACATACGTAGCTTGGTGTGAGATCTTCCAAAGTTTGTTCAACATTCTAACAAAAGCTTTATTGGTGAGACATATTCAGTTTGGTGTGAGATCTTGCTAAGTCTTGGTGACATTTTGATGGCTGGAATGAATGATCAATGGCGAAGGATGGAAATTTTGGTCACGACACCTAGCAAAGTGATATTGGATGTATTCCACATCGTTGTTGTGAAATACATACTCATTGGCCAACCTGGTGAAGCTGCTAATAACGAGATAATAGTTTGGTGGTTTCTAATGTTGATTGGACAATAATTGAAACTACGAAATGAGGTTTGGAGAATGTCAAAGCCGACCTAGAGAACTAGAAGGAGATATAAACATTGAATGGAATACAAGCTAGAGAGGTCGGGGGAAAAGTGTTAGAATATCTTACAGTGTAGAAGTAAGAGGTGAACTTAGATCTATGAATCAACAGATGCAATACAAGCTAAAGAGGCTGAGGGGAAAAGTGTTAGAATATCTTACAATGTAGAAGCGAGAGGTGAACTCAAATTTGTGAATCGACAGATGCATGTAATAAGCAGCCCATCGGATGACATGTAATTTGCAACCTCTTTCTAGTAATAAAGAAAATGCTTTCTCTCTTCTTGCATCCGGTTTCCCTTTCTATGTGTATGTGGTGAGATTCTATAGGTAAGGGGAGTCCCCTTCATCAGGTGGTATCAGAGCAGGAGTTCCTGAGTCTGTAACAGAGCATCGAACGTGAGACAGTTGTAGTAGGACCTGTGAGTATGGGTTGAGATAAAGATGCCTCCAAGACCTACCCAACTTGGTAGAGGTAGAGGTGGTCTAGGAAGAGATCCACTGAGAGACGAAATCAGAGCCCTCAGAAGGTAGATGCAAGCCTTGCAAGAAGAGGTCTAAAGAGGGAGATGAGTACATTAGGAAAGAGATGGTAGTGATGATGAAACAAAAGAGGAATTGGAGGAAGAACAAGATCAAGTAGATCTTGGAGAGTTGCAATTGCTTGGAGAAATATCTAGTTTGGGAAATAAATAAAAATGGAAGTTTCAACTTTTAGTGGGAGCCTGAAGCCAGGAGAGTTGATTGACTAGATCAATGATATGGAAGATTTTTTTGAATTTGAGGAGATTGAAGATCCTCACCGAGTGAAGTTTGCAAGGACCAAATTAAAGGCCACACCAGTATTTGGTGAAAAGAGATCCAACTAGAGAGAGGGAGACAAGGGAAGGATATAATTTCTATATGGGATAGAATGGTGTCCAAATTGAAGAAATAGTTCATGCCTGTAGATTATGAATTGGAACTGCTCAAAAAGATGCAGAGCCTGCGACAAGGAATGAGGATGGTGAAGGAGTACATAGAGGAATTTCACAAGGTCCTAATTCAGATAGTACATTATGAGCAAGACAAGGAGAAATTTTCTCACTACATTAATGGTCTGAAACCTAGCATATAAGAAGAATTGGCATTGGCAAGAATGACTACCATTGAGGATGCTTATTAGTTCTCTCTAAAGGAGGAAGAACAATTGAATAAGAGGTTTGAAAGCAAGCAAAGAGGTGGAGGTCGAGGTGGCGATCATAAGAAGAGTGAAGAATCTAGTACTAGTCAAGATCAGCAAAGAGATGACTCATAATAGCCTCGTGATCAAAATAGTGGAGATCGAAGAGGCAAAGGAAGGGTTAGGCACGGACTAGGAAGAGGAGGTTTCAGTGGAATATGTTTCCAATATGGTGAAGATGGACATAGGGCATATGATTGCCTGCAACACCAAGAAAAGACAAACAAGAGGCCTGAAGGTAGGGCACAAGTAGCTCATGTAGATGAGGACACTCGGTCCTCACAGTCTAAAGATGCAGAAAGGGTTGAGTCCTTTGTTTTCAGAAGGTCCTTGATGAATGAAGAGAAGGAGCCCAACCAATAAAATAATTTGTTTCACACCCATTGTAAGTGTGAAGGAAAGGTCTATAATGTCATCATTGACAAAGGTAGCACTAACAATCTAGTGTCAGAAGAAATGGTCACCAAATTGCAGCTAGAGAGGAGAAGGCGCCCTAGTCCATATCAGATTGCATGGTTGCAAAAGGACCAAAGGGTCCTGGTCAATGAACAGTGCCTAATAAAATTCAAAATTGGTAACTACAGGGATGAGGTTTTGTGTGATGTGATACCCATGGATGCTTGTCACATGTTGTTGGGTCGACCATGGTAGTTTCATCGACAAGCAATGCACGATGGACACGCAAACACTTATTCTCTAACGAAGGATGAAGTTCGACATAAGCTGAAGCCTCTAAAGGAAGCAGATGAAAAAGTATGCAACAATGCACAAATTTTTTTGGTTGATGGAAGAAAATTCCTAGAAGGTATTGTGGACACGGAAAAAGTATCCCTTTTTTCTTGCTTGATTTGGGCATAATTGATGAAAAATTAGACTTAATGAGGCCTTGATTTAGTGTTTTGAGGTGTTTTACACATCCACATTAGGTCTTGGGCCCTTGCAAATTGAATAAATGCATGTCTTGTAAAGGTGTTGTAAAGAATTGTAAATGAATTTCACACTTTTGTAGGCTTTTATTGGTCTTTTCCTCTCTACTTTCGAATTAAATATCATTTGAATTCAAAAGTTAGCTTTTTCCTCTTCTTCTATAATTAAATAATTATTTCAATTGTTTAATTATTCATTAGCCTTTTTTCTCTATAATTAAATATCTCCCTAATTAAATAATTATTTTAATTATTTGATTATCTTTTCCCTCTCCATTGAATAATTATTTTTAATTATTTAATGTTTAAACACTCCACCTTTCCTCTATAATTAAATGATTTTTTTAATTATTTAATTATCTAAATTATTTGTTCTCACCTTTCTAAATAAATAAAATTAATATTTTATTTATTTCTCCTATGTTGGCCACCTAAATTAAATAATCTTTATTATTTAATTTCTCCTATCACCTCTTTTTTTGTGCCAGCCTTATCTTCCACCTCAAGTCTTTATCTATCCGTGTCTTTCTTCTCTCAATTAACCTCCACCCTTGATTAAATTATCTTCTAATTTAATCTTGGCCCTTGATCATGATCCTTATTCTATCCATTCACTTAACTCTTCTCTATAAAAGGAGACCTTTAAACCCTAATTCATTATTCATTCATAATTGATCAATCATCCATCATTCATCATTCATCCATGTTATCAAGTCAAGCAAGCTAGGGTTTTTCACATCTTAAGTCATCAAGAGAACTTTCTAAGGCATTCAACAACAAGATTCTTCATCCATTGTTGCAGAAAATCAAGATCCATCATCATGGAAAGTTTATAATTACATTGTTTCACGTTTCATCATTTTATTTCATCATTTTATTTCATCATTTTGGTTTAATTACCTAAACGAGGTTTGACCAAGGCAAACCCCCAATCCCTAACAATCAACATTTTCTCTCTTTTATTTTGTGTGTTTGTAGATTTAGGTATCTTGAAGACTTGGAAATCATTAAATATTAGGTTGAAGACTCATTGAAGACATCTCCTTGTTTGCAAAGCCAAAATATCCACAAAAAGTCACTTTTAGACCCGAATTTGGCAGTTTCAAAACCGAACACCTAGAGGAACAAAAAGAGTAGAATGAGGGCTTCTGTTTCCACTTAAGTCGTGGTTAGATTTATAAAAAGCCTAAAAGATCTGGGACTAAGTCACCCAACCTGGCGTAAGTGCCCCAATTGGCTTAAAAATCAAAACTTCCAAAATTAAAGAGGTCTCTGCAATCCCCAGTCAGCTCTTCATCAATTTCTAGGTGCATAGTTTACGTCTTGCATCTTTATTTTGTCATTTATTGCATTTGTTTCATCTTTCTACATATCATAGTATGTGTTTCAACACTTTGCATTTCTTAGGTTTTACATTAATAAGTCATATCTTTTATTAGTTTATTGCATTTATACATTGCATCTAAGCATATTACATCCATTCATACATTAATCTTGAATGTTTACATTGCATTTTGGCCCATTCTTTATCCTTTTAGGTGAAAAACCCTAGAAGGACAATAAAGCAATTGGGTGCCAAAATCTTTGTTCACAGGTATGAGACATGAACACATGTGTTTTGGATTAATTCCAAGAACTAAAAAGGAAGTTAGCAGTGACGTTCCTATAGAAGTGCATTGTTTGTTGCATGAATTCCAGAGTATTATTTCTGATAATTTCCCTGAAGTATTACCACTAGTAAGGAAGATTAGTCATCAGATGGATCTGATTCCTAGAGCCAGTTTTCCAAATAAGGCAGCCCATCATATGATTCTAGTAGAGAGTGAAGAGTTGAATAGACAAGTGCAAGGGTTGTTGTGAAATGGATTGATTAGGGAGAGTTTGATTTTGTGTGTAGTACTTGCAATATTAGCACCTAAGAAGGATGGAGAATGGTGATTATGTACTGATTCATGAGCCATTAATAAGATTACCATCAAGTATCAGTTTCTCTTTCCAAGGATGGATGACATTATGGATTGCCTGAGTGGGGCTAAGTATTTCACAAAGATTGATCTGAAGAGTGGTTACCACCAGATTCGAATCAAAGAAGGAGATAAATTGAAGATAGCTTTCAAGATGAAAGAAGACATGTACGAGTGGTTAGCCATGCCTTTTGGGCTAACCAATGCACCCAACACATTCATGAGACTCATGAACGAGTTATTGAAATAAGTTTTGGGTAAGTTTTTCATTGTTTACTAGAATGACATTTTTATTTTCAGTAAGACGTTGGAAGAGCACTTGATGCATATTTGAGAAGTTTTTGAGAAGCTGAGAGAGGAGAAGTTGTTGATCAACCTGAAGAAGTGCAATTTTGTGAAACATGAACTGGCGTATTTGGGGTTTGTTATCTCAGCAGAGGGTCTGAAAATGGATCCAAAAAAGGTGAAATCCATTATGGAGTGGCCAACGCTAAGGAGCACTACTAAGTTAAGATATTTTCATGGTCTAGCTAGTTTTTACCGAAAGTTCATTAAGGGATTCAGTAGTATTTGTGCACCCCTAACTAAAGCAATGAGAGAAGATAGAAAATAATTCAAATGGAGTGTAGGAGCAACAAAGAGTTTTGATTTTCTAAAGAAGAAGGTCACGAAGCAACCTATTTTAGCACTCCCAGATTTCAATAAAGTGTTTCAGGTGGACTGTGATGCCAGTGG
This sequence comes from Sequoia sempervirens, assembly GCA_007258455.2. Taxonomy (NCBI): domain Eukaryota; kingdom Viridiplantae; phylum Streptophyta; class Pinopsida; order Cupressales; family Cupressaceae; genus Sequoia; species Sequoia sempervirens. Next base: position 89,783 of record VDFB02251942.1, on the reverse strand, counting down.
TAACACCATTGGAGTTGTTTTAAGTCAGGAAGGTAAACCTGTTGCTTATTTTAGCATGAATTTGAATGATGCAAAGAAGAAATATTATGTTTATGATCAAGAATTCTACACCATAGTTCAGGCTTTGAAAAAGTGGAGACATTATTTGTTGCCAAAAGAATTTGTTTTGTTTACTGATCATCAGGATTTACAGTATTTGAACAGTCAAGGAAAATTGAATCAAAGGCATTTGAAGTGGGTGAAATTTCAGCAAAGTTATACATTTGTGTTAAAGCATATGAGTGAAAAGTTGAATAGAATTGTAAACACCTTGAGTAGGAGGAAAAATTTGTTAATAGAATTGCGGGTTGAAGTAGTTGGGTTTAGTGAACTCAAAAGTCTATATCCGGAAGATCCTGATTTCGCAAAGGCTTGGAAAGCTTGCATGGAGCCTATCACATTGGATAGGACAAGATGGTTGGATTTTACAATCCAAGATGGTATGCTATTTAGAAGGAATCAGTTGTGCATTCCCAAAAGTTCCATGAGAGAATTTGATCAAAGAGAAGCATAGTGGCGGATTGGAAGGACACTTTGGTTGGGATAATACCATTGCCATTGTTGGTGAACATTATTATTGGACAAAGTTGTAGTAGGACATGAAGAATTTTGTACAGGGTTGTAGGGTGTGTCAAATGGCGAAGGGAATTAGTCAAAACACTAGACTGTATCAGTCATTACTTGTACCTGAGAGGCCATGGGAAGATATCAACATGGACTTTGTTCTTGGTTTTTCAAGGATGTAGAGTGGTCATGACTCCATATTTGTGGTGGTGGACAGACTCTCAAAGATGGCACACTTCATTTTGTGTCATAAGACCAATGATGTTGTTCATGTTGCAAAATTATTTTTCAAAGAGGTGGTAAGGCTACATGGTCTACCAAAGAGCATAGTTTCAGACTGAGATACCAAGTTTGTTGGGTATTTCTGGAGAACATTGTGGAAGAAGTTAAAAACTAACTTGAAGTTTAGCTCAACACATCATCCGTAGACATATGGACAAATAAAATAGGAATTTGGGTAACTTGCTAAGATGCTTAGTAGGAGACAGACCCAAGGGATGGGATTTGATTTTACCATAGGTGGAATTTTCTTTCAAAAATTCTATCAATAGGAGCACTGATAGATCACCATTCTAGATTATGTACGAGAGTAGTCTGAGAACTGCTACTAAATTGAGGAAGATGGATAAGGAAGGAAAACGTAGTGTTGAAGCTAAGGATTTTGGTGAACATATAAAGAATGTGCATGAAGAAGTTAAGGAGCATAATAATAAGATGAATACAAAGTACAAGGCGAAGGAAAATCACAAAATAAGGCATAAGGAGTTTCCTACCAGGGATGAAGTTATGGTTCATTTGTGGAAGGAAAGGTTCCCAATTGGTACATACAATAAGCTGAAAATGAAGAAGTTCAGACCATGTAAGATTTTGAAGAAATATGACTCAAGGAATGTGTATGAGGTTGATTTTCTGAGTGGGATTCATGTCTCACCTATATTTAACATTTCAAATCTAACAGAGTATCTCAAAGGGAATAAGGAGCATGAGTTGGTAGAGGCACAGTGGAGTGTTCCAACAACAGCAGTAGAAAAAGAAGAAATTGAAAGGATCTTGGACAGTCGTGTGGGAACAAGCACCAAGAATAGGTAGTATAAGAAATACTTGGAGAAGTGGAAGGGTAGGCCAGCTAAAGATTCAACTTGGTTGTTTGAGTCAGAGGTTAGCTGTCTTGGTTTTCCTCTAACTACTAAGAAGTGACAGGGTCACTTTTCAAATTACCCCGAGTATCTGATGTAGGAGCATCCAGGGTGAAAAGAAATCTTGCATCGATCTGGTTATTTTAATTCTAATAAGGGCTTGACAGTTTTGTATCTGATCATCATTGAGTTCCTTCTTTCGGTGTTCAAATTCGACTAAGTCATATCTTGGGCGACATTTTTCTAAGTTTCACTAACTTACTGCTTCAAGGCTTTTTGGCTAAGTATAGCTTTGGCGGTGTTTTTGGCATGATGTCTAACTTAGGTGGTGTTTTGCATAGTTTGATGAACTTATGAAGATTGTGCTTTAAGGTGGGCGGTGTTTTCTAGAACAAGTCTAACTTACCGCTCAACAAAGTGAAGTGTGGTCCCAATGGTGTGAAGTGAAGGCATGTCAACAAGAGTCATGCTAGTCATGTGTGACAATATTGAATGTCTCTTCGACATTTCATTGGACTGTGCGCTTAGTTGTTTGTTGTGTTGGGGTGACTTTATGGTCTCGGTTGGAGATACTTCTAAGTCTCTTCAACAAGGCATGTCTCTTCGATGGTGTGGTGATGGAAATGTAAGGGAGACATGCGTAGCTCGACGTGAGATCTTCCAAAGTCTGTTCAACATTCTGACAAAAGCTTTATCAGTGAGACATATTCAGTTCAGTGTGAGATCTTGCTAAGTATTGATGACATTCTGATGACAGGAATGAATGATCAACGGTGATGGATGAAAAGTTTGGTCACGACACATGGCGAAGCGATATTGGATGTATTCCACATTGTTGTTGTGAAATACATACAAATTGGATGACTTGGTGAAGTTGTTGATAACAAGATAACGGTTTGGTGGTTTCGAATGTTGATTAGACGATAATGAAAACTATGACATGAGGTTTGGAGAATGTGAAAGTTGGCCTAGAGAACTAGAAGGAGATATAAACGTTGAATGGAATACAAGCTAGAGAGGTCAGGGGGAAAAGTATTAGAATATCTTATAGTGCAGAACCAAGAGGTGAACTCAGATCTATGAATCAACAGATGCATGTAATAAGCAACCCATAGGATGGCATGTAATATGTAACCTCTTTCCAGTAATAAAGAAAATACTTGTTCTCTTCTTGCATCTGGTTTCCCTTTCTACGTGTATGTGGTGAGATTTTATAGGTAAGGGGAGTCCCCTTCATCATATGCTCAAAAAGGTCACAATCTTGAAGGAAATCAAACTTAATGACACCACCAAGAAGAAGACACATCGCATAAAATAAGAAGACCACACTAAGAAACATAAGTTATAGTGAAAATGATAATGGTGTTACCCAAATAGTAAAAAGCGTTATAGTTTGGGTTAGATGCGCTATAGAATCTTCTGATCATGCTAAAAGAACAAATGCCTATATCTTGTACGAACACTTTTCAAAAAAATTGTTAAAAATATGGGGTTAAGCCCCACGATGGGCACCAAATTGTAAGTGTGGAATAAGTATGAGTGAAAACAATTAAAAACACTTCTTAATGAAATATTATATCAAGATTTAACATGAATTAAACTAATTTAAACCATAGAAAACTTGAAAGTGTCATTGTTTCTTATCTCCAAAAATTTATCAAATCATAGAGGGCTCTCAGATTTGGTAAGCACTGTGACTGTTAAAATGCCTATCTAGAAAATGGAATGATGTTAAAAGCAATGATCTACTTCTAAATAGTGAAAGCTAGATGATATGATGCTACTGTAATCTATTTTGACATGAAACTTGATGGAGGAAGCTACAATAAAACTAAGATGCAGCCATGATACAAATTCTACTATTGCTATGATTGCTTGATTGCCTGATTGCTATTCCTGCAGAGTAATTTTTCTCAAAAGATGAGAATTCTCAAATCCATTCTTTGCTTCAGAAGGTTGTATTTATAGATTTACGGTAGCACATTTGCATAGGGGCAACACAACAAAGGCTTGGATTAAATCTGGAGAATTGAGTGGTGAGAGATTGAGAAGCTTGAGCTGATCATGGGAATGGTTTCTCCCCATGAAAACATCAGGCAAGATGATAGGAAGAATCAGAGGAAGGAAATTGAGGAGGATTGCCTGCAAGTTTGTCTCTGAAGCTTTCTCATGAATGCCAATTAAATTAATTAAATTTAAAAATCCAATTTTATTTGTAAGTGAATAAAGGAATATTGCTTTATGCCTTAATTTGAATATTTTATGATTTATTCAAATTTAGCAAAGCAAAAAGATATTTAATTAAATAAAACAAATATTTGATATTTGCTTATTTAATAAAAAGAGATATGATAATTAAATAAGACTTTAGGATATCTTTATTTAATTAAGAGGAAAATAATAGAAGAATTAAAAGTGAACTTAATATAAATAAATATTTCTATTTATTTATTAAGTAGATGACTTTATTTATGATAATTAAATAAAACCAAGTGAAATTTGTTTATTTAATTAAGATGATAATGATAGAATAAAGATTGAAGAATTTTAAGATGAACTATAAATAAATATTTCTATTTATTTAATAGTAGATGAAATAAAGGTTAATTAATCAAATAATTTATATTTAATTAATTATATTCTCCAAACCATTTTTAGGTGTATACATTTTTCCCCTCTTTAAAGTGATGTGTTTATGCATTGCTTCAAAGAAAATTTTGTTGTTGCTGCTAGTATCGACAAAAAAATTTAGTATGCCCCAGATTTTCCCAGACATTGATTTTAGCTGATGATGGATATATGCCCCCTAGGGAGATAAATTAATGAATTTTTTTATTTTTTCAGAATTTTTCAATTTTTTATGATTTTCTGATGATTTGATGTAGATTTGATGTTGAAATAATTTATCTCCGATATAGAATTTAGTATATTGCCCCTGGATGAATTTGAATTAATCTCTCTTAAAAGAAATTAATTAATCCCATAAAAATACCCCACCAAAAATAACCATAAAAGGTCAAAAGGGTCTTTTTCAAACTCATTTGTGCATTTGAGTTTTCAAATTTTTGAGAGAGAGAGCTATTTGACCAACTTGGAGCAAGATGCAAATCCCATATCACTCTCACCGGTTCGAGCGCATGCGACAACACAATCACCTGACCGCCTACGGACCTCCGATATGTACCCTTGACATCCCTCATTTTTCATGCATTTTTTTTTTGTTTTTTGTGCTTTTTTAGATTTGTAAAATTTTCCTTTCTTTTAGCGCTTTCACATTTCGTTGTAGTGCTTAGGACTGTTGTTTTAGCGCTTAGGTCATCTGTTTTAGCGCTTAGAAAACTTTAGTGCTTTGGTCAACTATTTTAGCACTTAGGTAGGATAAAATAGTGCTTCCAAAGTTTTAGCGCTTAGGATAGAAACTTTAGCGCCTTGACCCTTTGTTTTGGCGCTTTGACTAGTTTAGCGCTTCGACCCAAATTTTTAGTGCATTGACCTAATAGAATAGCGCTTATTATGAAATGGCGCTTTGACTGCCTATTTTAGTGTTTTTGACTAATGAAATGGTGCATGTCATGATTTAGCACTTTGAATGCCTGTTTTAGCACATACAAGTCAGATTGATAAAGTTTGTCAAATTTGTCCTTGATTTTGTCAATTTTTTACTGTGCCAGCCATTGGTTTGATATGATTGATGATCCTGATCAAGTAGATGATGTTTGATCTCATGATAGGCGAGGTCTGATGTTTGATTGATGGTAATTATCCTCATGATAGGTGAGGAATAATTATAGTTTGATTGATGTATCTCATGATAGGCGAGGTTGATTTGATGCATTGATGATTGACCTCATGATAGGTGAGGTACAATGTTAAGATTGATGATTGATCTCATGATAGGTGAGGTTAAATGATGCTTGCTCACGATATTTGATTAAAATTCTCACCAAGAACTGATTAGATTTGATAGTATAATTGATGTGTGATGATTGACAAGGAATACTGACTTTGATCATTTTATGATGATAGGAGGCTTTGACGAACCTCTAGGTTCAAGAGTGTTTCCCATGGACATTCAATCTGATACCACAGTTGGCCCAGCCTTAGACAACTATTATTATACGTTGTGGATTGTCTTCTCTATTATTTATGCCCCATATTAGGATTAATCGGGGTCTCCTTACAGCTTTAGCTGAGAGGTGGCATAGCGAGCATAACACCTTCCTACCGGTGAGATGACAGTCACCCTTGAGGATGTCTAGCAGATTTTGTGAATTATCATTGTTGGAGAGGTGGTTGTTTATGATTCTACAGAGCAAGGTGGTACTGATGCTCTTTGCAGAGTGTTTCAGGACGATCATATTTTTGGATAATGGATTCCATGGCGTGAGATGGTGGATGCTTATGCCACCCTTCCTTCAATTCTGGCCAATTTCATTGGAGGGTTCCTTTGTCCTAATCATAGGTCAAAGGGACTTTCTGTTGGTTGGGGCCACATGCTTGAGAGTATGATTGTTCATGGGATGAGATATGCTTGGGGCATGTGTATAGTTGCCCAATTGTATCATGATTTACATTTGACAGTTTACCTTCGAGGTCAAAGTTTGTCATTTGGAGCTACATTACTACATATATGGGCGTGGGAGCACATAGCTATCATGTGTCGAGTGCCAGTGAGACAGAGACCAGCTATGAGACCATATGTGTATAGATATGCAGGCTGCCTTAATTAGTCCAAACTAGGTAAGTTAGAGCACTGGAGGAGAGTGATTGATGATATAGAGTCTGTGACATGGCTTCCCTACCTAGATTGCGAGCATTGGGATGAGGATGATATTCAAGTGCCTTTTCTCTGTCAGTCAATGCTACTGATTGGTTGGACTCATTAGGTGTAAGAGAGATTTTTTATCAGACGAGTGTATAGACAGTATGGTTTGGTTCAAGGTATGCCCCAGGGTGTTGCTCATTACACCCGTCGTCAATCAGATTCTACAGAGTGGGGGCCTATTCTATCATATGATGTTGTTCAGGAGTATCAATCTTTATAGTTGTTAGAGTGGGATATATGTCCAGACATTGTTGAGCCACCTGTGATAGCAAATTATGCCGAGTATCTGGTTTTGCATCCTTTCCCACGCATTACCATTCCTGGTGAGCCTACTCCACTACCTATAGAGGAGGATGTTGTTGTGGCACATGGTTGTAGGTGGAGGAGAGAGGAGGTTGGTGAGGTTGCGGTGGAGGATGTTGATGTGGAGGAGGGTATTGGAGATGAGGAGGATGTCGGTGAGGAGGATGGTAGTGGAGAGGAGGAGGGTAGTGGTGATGAGAGCAGTGGAGATGATTATGGTTTTGTTATTGGAGATGATGCAGGTGGGTCGGGTCTTGCTTTAGATTTTCCTGAGCATATAGTGCCTCGTAAGAGGCAGGTAGTGGGAGATGTTACAGATCAGTTATAGATTGTGAGCCTTCAGGTGTAGTTAGAGACCGTACAGGAGCAACTTGTTTAGGCTCAGGGTTTATTAGCATAGACTTAGGCTTAGATGTAGGCACAGGCCCAGTCACATGCAGAGGCTTTAGCATCAGTGCAGGCTCAGTTGGCTGCGGTGCAGTCACAAATTACATCATTGATAGTTGAGAGGGATGTTGCTAGGTAGACTGTAGGGGTAGCTCAGGCTTTGATTGCATCCTTGACAGCCAAGAGGGATGCCGCCATATTTATAGCAGAGGGTGCTCAGGATACAGCTGAGAGATTACAGAGATTGGTAGATGGTACCTCTTTAGCAGATTATATGCGAGAGTTTTCCCATATTGGTGGGGAGGTGGAGTACTACAGAGGGAAATATTATGATGTCATCCCTTTTGAGTAGAGAGTGAGCTATAGGCAGTCCCGATCTAGCATGACTCATTCTAGGACTGTCAGTGTGGGTGACATAGCCTCTTCGAAGAGATCCCAGAGATCCTGGTACATCTGGTGGAGGTAGAGGGACCAGTCTTGTGATGCCTGCACTGTCTAGAGCCAACAACACTTAGTTTACATGATGTGATTCCTCTGTTGTATTTTGAGATGATGATGTACATTCTGATTACAACCATTTTTTGATGCTATATCTCTCTTCATTTTAGACATCATTGTATACTTGACATTTATTATTTTGAGATTTATATGATATGCAGCTGACTTTATTGATCTATGATGTGTTCTATATGATTTTATGATGGATGCATTTTCTTTATATGTTCTATATGCTATATGATGATCCTTTATTTTATGATGTTATGGATGCAATTTAAATAACATGATGATATGCTATGAGTTTCATTTATGATGTGAAAAATGATGATGTATGGTTGTATGATGTATAGATGTATGATGTATGGATGATGTATATGATAACGTTCCTTTTATGCATGATTATGAATATGACGTCTTAAATGATATATGATATGTGATGTAAATGGGATGTGTGTACATTTATTTTGTAAACATATGATGTAATAAATGGATGAATATGATGTAATAAGTGATTATAATGATGTATGATATATGATATAATAAATGGATGAAAAATTGATGTTGATAAATGATATGTTAAATGAACTATGAACTATGATATAATAAATAGATGAAAAATGACTATGATATATGATATAATAAATGATATGTGATAAATGTTAAATGGACTATGATATATGATATAATAAATGGATGAAAAATGTATATGATAAATGATTTGTTAAATGGACTATGATATATGATATAATTGATGGATGAATGAAAATGCAATGATATAGATTTATTTTTGGTTGCTATGATCAATGCAAAATTTATTTGATTCAAATGCATGAATGATGAAATGATAATTAAATGCTTTCTAAAAATGATGATGCAACTACATGATCATGATGATGTTTTTGTTAACGTCAAGTATACTCAATCTATTAATGAGAAAGGATAACATCGTTATTGAATGATTCACCAATTTTGTAACAAAATACTCTGCAAATGTAACACTATTATGAATGCAATCTATTTTACCATGCAAATCTATATGCAAATATTGGCATTTTAACAGTACTTTTGTGCTTTGTATCATCATAGAGCTTTAAAAATGTTGAAAGTGAGTACAAGCATCAATGGTATAATTTAGACCATAATGATCTGAGTACTACTTCCATGATTTTTTGATATTGCAAGTGAACACAAGGATCTAGGTATAATTAAACCGAGATGAACAAAGCATTTCTTGCATAAAACGGACAAGAATTAACCACTTTCCTATGTGAATTGGAATGTCATCTATGATACTTTGTAGAGCACTTCCAACGACAATTCACACAGTAATTATGATTAATTCACAAACAGCAAACAAAGAAAATACCATTCTCCTTCCTTGATTCTCTAGCTCAATACATCATTGAGTTGCTCCAAAGAAATGATAATAATGATCAAAGTACAACATATCCAACCTTTTCTTAAAGTATTTCAATCATTATTTAGATTAGATCATCCATCCTAATTTTATGATGTTTTTTGTAATTTTTGAGATTTTGACCAAAGACCTATCCTAGGGGCCTCAGGGGTTTATCAAAGATTAGCCTTTCCTACATTATACATGCAGAGACCATGTAGTTCGACTGACACAAACCCTATTTTTTACTTTTTTGAGACTGACTTTTTGACTTGTTTTTGGATTTTTTATTGTGATATGGATGTTCAATGTGTTTCCGATGGCGATTGATGTTCATTGTTGGGTTGTGTTTTCGATTGATGTTTTTGCTACATTTTCCATTTGATTAAGCTCGATGTTTATTGCCCCTAGTGAGGTTGAAATGTTTCCCCCAAGCTAGGGTGAGACATGACCACTTGATATGATATGATAATGGATGTATAAATGATGGTGAAAGTAACGACCTTGACATGTGTCCAAATAGATGAGAAAGTTGGTTTAAATTACAAATAGCGCTTGTTTCCAGGTTTTCACTATATGTGTTTATTGCACTTTTTCAGTCTTTTTTTTTTAAAAAAATTGTATTTTCTATGACCAGGACGCCTGTTTGTCAGGTTTTCATCAAGGTAACTATTTTCAAAAATTATTTTGTGCACTAGGTGATTTAGGTATAGAACTTTCTGAGATGGATATTGTTGATTGGTTCATCGAACAAATCCCCTTCAGATGTAGACAATTTATATGCTCCTGATCCATAAACTAATATGATGACAAAGGGACCTAGCCAATTAGGTTCAAACTTCCCTTACCTTTCCCTGTCCTATTGATTTCTAGGGTTTTCCTTTAGGATGAAGTCTCCAACTTGAAAGACTCTAGGTTTTACCCTATGATTGTAGCTCCTTGACATTATTTGTCGGTATGCTTTCAAATGATTGACAGCTTGTTGACAGTGTTTGTCCAGCAATTCCAGTTCTTGTAGTCTAGAGATTCTATACTCCTCATTTGTAATGATACCCTTCAGTGAGACACATAGTGATGGTATTTCTATCTCAATAGGTAGGATGGCCTCTGATCTATATACCAAGGCATATGGTGTAGCTCCTATTAGTGTTTTGATGTTGGTTCTGTAGGCCCATAGTGCAAGATTTAGTTGAACATGCTAATCACGTCCAACATCATTAACCGTTTTCTTTAGTATTTTTAGAATTGTCTTGTTTGAGGCCTTTGCTTGGCCATTTCCTTGAGGATAATACAGTGTTGAGAAATGATGTTGGATATGAAATTTTTCACACAATTCTTGGATGTCTTGGTTCTTAAATGGTCTTCCATTGTCTGTAACGATGGACTGAGGTATGCCATACCGATATATTATGTAGTTCAATATGAAAGACAAGATTTTCTTTCCAATGATTGTTGTTAAAGGAACCGCTTCTATCCATTTTGTAAAGTATTATGTTGTTGTGATTATGAACTTGTGTCCATTGGATGAAGATAGGTTTATCTTTCTTACCAAGTCCAGTCCCCACTGACAAAAGGACCATGTTGATGTAAATGGGTGTAACTCTTATGTTGGTGCATGGATTAGATTGTCATGGATCTGATATTTCTGACATTTCTTAACAAATTGATAAGACTCTTTTTCCATGTTCAGCCAGTAATACCCCAAATAGAGGAGTGTCTTTGCTAGGGCTAGTCCACTTGAATGAATTCCACAAATACCTTCATGAACCTCACGTAAGGCTGATTCAGATTCATTATGCTCTAGACACCGAAGAAGAGTACCATCTAGACCTCAATGGTATAGGATGTCAGCAATCAATGTATGTCATGCGGATTGATGGATAAAGTTATGATTTTGGTTTCTAGAAAGATAAGGAGGAAGGATATTATCCTTGAGGTAAGTATAGATCTCTTTATAGAGTGAGGTTTGGATATCGGTTATTTGGCATATGGTTTGTGAATCAGGATTGTTGTGGGCAGGGTTAGATACTTGTTCCACCATAAACCCATAATGACCTTGCTTTTCTAGTAATTGCAAGAGGGAAGCAATTGACTCCATGGCATCTGTAGCTTTGTTCACTGCCCTTAGTATTTGCTTGGACTTGATGTCAATGAAGTACTTTTTAAGATCATCTATCATTTTCTTATATGGCATGAGTTTTTCATCCTTTGTTTGATACTCATCATTTACTTGATAGATGACAAGTTGTGAGTCCCAATACACCTATATTTCTATGATGTTCCATTCAATAGCCACTTTGATGCCGATAATCAATGCCTCATACTCAGCCACATTATTGGTACATGGAAACATTAGTCTATAGTACCTTGGGATGGTGTGTCCCTACGGTGTAACAAATAGAATTCTTGCACCAGACCCTCTTTGTGTGTATGATCCATCAAAATAAAGTCTCCATTTTTGTGTGGTAATATTGAGAATGTTCGCATCTGAAAATTCAATGTTCATTGGATGATTATCCTGTAACGGAGCTTCAACTAATTGATTAGCTATCACCTATCCTTTGATGGCTTTCTAGTCTACATACTAGATGTCGAACTCACTTAAGATCATGACCCATTTTGCTAGTCTCCCTGTTAGAGCCGCTTTGATGAGTAGATATTTTAATGGGTCTATTTTTGTGATGAGTCAGACTATATGAGTCAACATGTAGTGCTGCAATTGTTGGGTTGCAAATAAAACAAGCTTTTTCTATGAATGTGTAATTTATTTCATAACCGTTGAGAAGCCTGCTGATGTAGTAAATAGCTTGTTCCCTTCCCTCAAAATCTTCTTGTGCTAAGAGCTCCTAAAGAAATGTTTGTTGTTGTGATATAGAGTAACAATGGTTTCTCTGCTGCAGGTGGCATGAGTATTGGAGGCGACATCAAATATTTCTTTATCTGGTTAAAAGTTGTTTCACATTGATGATCCCACTTGAATGAAACATTCTTATGAAGTAGATGATTAAATGGGTGACTTTGTCTGCTAGTTGGGAGATAAATATCTTGATCGATTGTAACATGCCTTGTAGGGACCATAATTGACTAATGTTTTTAGGTGGCGACATCTCCATTATTGCTTTGACCTTCGCTGGATCCACTTCAATTCCTTTCTCTGACACTATGTAACCAAGGAGTTTTACTCATGTTACCCCGAACACACATTTCTTTGGGTTCAATCTGACATTAAACTTTTCCAGTCTAATAAAGATTTTTTCTAGGATTTCCAGATGTCTTTCTCTAGTGTATGATTTTGCTAAGATGTCATCCACATAATCTTCCACGAAAGTATGCATCATATCATGAAAAATAGTGGTCATCTCCTGTTGATATGTTGCACCTACATTTTTCAACCCGAAGGGCATGACATTCCAACAAAATGTACCCCAAGGACAAGTGAATGTCATCTTTTCTTGATCTTCAGGTGCTATTTTGATTTGGTTATACCCTGAGAAGCCATCCATTAAAGACAACATGGCATGTCTCATTGTTAAATCGACAATGATGTTAATGCTTGGTAAAGGAAAATCATCCTTTGGACACGCCTTGTTTAGATCTCTAAAATTTGTGCATATTTTGATGCTATTATCAGGTTTAGATACAAGAACAATATTTGAAATCCATTTTGCATAATCGATGGACCTGATAAATCCTGCATCCAACAACTTCTTCAGCTCAACTTTTACCATCAAGGCGATGTGGGGATGCATTTTTCTTAATTTTTGCTTGACTGGTTTGACTCCGGTTGGTAGAGATAGATGATGCATCAAGAGATCCAGATCCAATCCGGGCATGTCAGAATAAGACCAAGCAAAATTGATATGTCGCTCTTCAAAGAATTTGGTGAATGTGGGCTTCTCCTATTCTATCATAGATTTTTCCAGATGTAGAATCTTTTCCTTTTCAGTTGTTCCTAGATTTATAGACTATGTTGGTTCTACTAGTACTGATGATCTATCATGGTAATTTTCTGGAAGGGTGTCAAATCTTCCATCCTTCAGTGCCTTAGAAAGGTTTTCACTGTTAGATACATTCTTTATTTTTTCTTTTTCAAGATCTAATGCTGCCTCAGAAAGGTTTTCACCACTAGATCTATTTTTCCTGTTGTCATTTTTGCAACTGAAAGATTTGGCACCCTCATGTTTTGAAGTATCGTTATGAGTGTTATGGATAGAACTTGTATCAGGGTTTTCACTGCAAAGATAGTTTATGATGGAATCATCATTTGAAAATATTGGTATGTGAATAGGTTCAGTGGGTTCCTAGTCAATAAGTTCAAGATGCCTCAAGGGTAATAAGTCATCAGGTTGAATAAGGTCAATGGTTGTAAGTGTTATGATGGCCAAGTGGTCAAATTTGTTAGTAGGAAGGTCTAGGTTTATGATAGTACTCACCTCCAAGTCATCTGTCTCACTCGATGTCTGTTCGTCCTCACTTGAATCATCGATATTTGTTGATCCCATTACAAATGGTCTATTTCCTGAAATTTTTCCCTCCTCTCATAAGGGTGTATATGCTTGGATTACATCAAAAAAAAAATTAGTGTATGATGTGGTAGATAAATGATCCCATTCATAATCATTGGAATTTCTGTTTGAACCATCTCTCATTTGAAGAATCCTTTCTACCATTTTTTGAGTTACTTCTTCCTTTGATTCCCCTGTATAGCCTAATCTTGTTTTGTCTTTAGGCTATAGTGTTAGGGGTTGAATAGGTTCTATAATACCATCCTTTCTCTTTCCAATTGGTCCTTGGCCTTCATAGCCCATTTTTTCTAAGATAGCCTTCCCTTTTTCCATACTGATCTATTTTAATGCTGATACTTGTTGATGTTGAGGCTTTTTCATCCTTGTATAGCCAATTGAGAATGGCTTTGTCTTTTGATTCATCTTCGAGGGTACCTGATTTTACAAATATTTCATTCAAAGTTGTGATAGGTTGTGATGAATGTGGTGTGCTTGATGTGGGTTGTCCATATGATTTTGGTGATGGTAGCAATTGTGATAGACACAAAGATTGCTCAGGGGAATATTCTCCTAAGCCTTTGTCCTTCAACTAGATCTTGTCTGAAAATTGTTGTGATAGATCATTCATGGGACCTTTATTGTTTGATAAAGTTGAGTCAGCAATAGTTGTTTCCTTTGCCTCGTCCTTCTTCTCAACCCATTTGGATATAAAATTGGGTTGCATTTCACCACTGGATGAAGTGGAAGTGTTGAATTCTCTGTTGTGGGGTACCAGAGTGTCTTGACTTGCTTTTAACATGTTGCAAGTTTGTGGATTATTGTTGTCAACTGATATAGTGACCTCCTGTCCATTAACCGAAAATTTCAAACATTGATGATATGTTGAAGGCACTGCTTGTATTTCATGGATCCATGGAAAACCCAATATGTTGGAAGTGGATTCACTCTGAGAGGGGGGGTGAATCAGAGTGATATAATTTTAAATTTTGACTTTGAAAGCACAATGAAACTTTTTACTAATTTAAACCCAATGTGGTAGACTTGTTTATTTAGGTGAACATTAACATTTTAAATCAGATTGACATGAAACTTGATTAACATTTACAACTCATATTAAAAGCATCATATGATATTGTTCAATTAGTGTGTGAACAATCTTGTATGTGCTTTTGAAACAAAACAACAACTTTGCCCAATGCAAATTTAATTTGCTTAACAAAAGGCTTTTTAAAATAGATTTGAACAATTTTAACTTTGCATGACAAACTTTTGAAATATGAACCTTTCGAACACACTAAAAGTATCAGAGCATTGACTGAATGAGCAAATTAACAAGAAGTAGAATGAGAGACAAATAACATCACATAACACAAGGATATCCTAAGTGGAAAAACCCTCTTGGGGTATAAAAATCACTCGCTAAAATTTCCCTTTTATTAATCAAAGAGCACCAACTCTATAACAATGTGGAGAATCAACTCCCATAATCTTTCTGAAGCACCAATTTCATCAAACATTCAAGATATTGCAACCCATCAGAACCTTATAACTGCAATAATTCTCTACAGTTATAAAATTACAATAGGAAACAAAATGATTTTGCAATAATTCCCAATTCAAAATAATCTTTGTAATACAATCAGAGATGAAAACAATATGATCCCACTTTTCCTCTTTACAAAATGATTTCACAATAAACAATATTCTAACCAGACTATTTTCTCGCATCACCCTTGCATGTGTTTTTGCAAAGATACATATATACAATGTTTGTAAAATGGTTATTCATCAAGTTGTCAAGAAAACTCGTATTCAATAACCAGAGTTTATAAATATTTGATCATGATACCAATCAAGGATTTTTTAAGAAAAATCAATGATATGAAGATGAAATGCCACTGTGAGATGAAACCCTTGAGTTTACACTCTAGTTCAAAGTAGTTTCAGATTAGTTAAGAAAATTTTTGGAAATTGAAACTAAGTTTTCTTTTCCTCTTTTACTTCTCATTTACCAGATTTACCTTTGAAAAATCAAAATAATGCATAGATATTACCTTTGTCATGGTGGATTTAACTTGCAAACAAAATCCCTGAAGTTCTTCATGAGAAACTACCCAAACTACTGCTTCCAGCTCAAGCGAAGACCACTAACTATCTTTCCATCCATCAAAGACCAACATAACTAAAAACTAGGTCAGAATACCACAACAAACTTGCTCAATATGCAACTGTAATTCCAGCATGGCGACACTAGGGTTCAGTCTTTTGTTTACCCTATTTCTCCCTTCATCGAAACTCCAAAGCAAAATGAATGAAGTTTGAAATCCAAAAAACATATTACAATCATTTTGAAATCCATGTCACCGACATAATGAAACATTAAATTAGTGCCAAATCATAATGCACGCGTGTTGTCCAAGTCAACACATTCAACATACTCATTGAAACAATAATATTGTCGCTGCCATGTAAGCAAATCAAGAATAATACATATGCTGACAACCCAAGTCTTTAAATAATGTATTAACTGTTGTGCAATGTATAAGCCCGAAACATGATTGACCTTCAATAAAAAAACTAAGGAAATGCCACCTTTCCAATCACTTTATAAGTGATAACCATAGTGAATATTGTTGGCCTTAAGTGCTAAAACAAAGCACTTTAAAAACTAATAGAAATGTCTTAATTCCGACCAAGGAATTTACCAAAACTTGTATCACAAATAAACCATATGCCAAGTAAATATGAAATGTGAATCCTTATAACATGTGAAGGTCCAAGAATGTCGAAATACTCTTTGTAAGAAATGATATGAAAATTCCAAGCAATACCATTGCTTATGAAGCTATAGTAGCCAACTCAAAGATACAAGACTGACTGTGTATCAATATAAACATCTCCACCTTATGTATAATGCAATAACCCTTGTGAAGCTATATGTATAGCATGTTAAAATATGCACCAAACTAATCTAGCCATGAAGATAAGAAATGAAAAAAGCCAACTGAAGAGTGTGTATATATATATATACCAATGATGCCAAGTGAAATAACATACTCAAGTGTCAAGAAGAGCATTAGTAAAATTCCAGCCCAAAAAGCCATGTACCAAATAATAAATCATAACCGTGGATACCAAAGAATTATGAGACAGCCATGAAGATCACCAATAGAATTCCATGAAGACATAATGAACCTTGTCAATGATGCCATGATCAATCTGATAATGAACAACTGAAATAAAATACCTGTTGTACAATAAAGAAGTGCCAATCTGTCAAAATGAATTCAACTATTCCATGATATCACTTGAAAACTAATGCCACCTGAATAAATTTTATCTGCACATGAAGCTCAACATGATCAGTACCACAATATATGATGAACAAATGCACCCAAATGCATCAACCCAAAGCATGATCCACAAAATAATGAATGTGCCAAATTGAACACAAAGAGCACCAAGTATCATTAGACCAATCACCAATCAGTTCAATCACCAATCAATTTTGTCACCAATCAATTTTGTCATCAAGGAAAATATGCCACAAAGAGAAAGTCAACAAAATCCCCCTTTGTCCTTGATGGCAAAAACCATCTGAAACCATCTAAATTGAACATGATCACCAACCCAAAAGATACCAATGATCAACCAATAGATGATCATATTTTGACATCAGGTACAACATATTTACCACATAGTAAGTTCCAAACATCAAGGTCTAGAGAAATTAGGTATGACATCAAGTAGAACATATTTACTGCACAGTAAGTTCCAGACATCAAGGTCTAGAGAAATCAGATATGTTTCCATTTTGATTTTCCAAAACACATAATTTGTGCCATCAAACAAAGGTTCTCTTGTAATGGATGATCCTTTAGGTGCATGTGCCATAATGACAAACTTCCAAGACCAGAATCAATCCTAGGTATGAACCTAATGCGGGACCCTATGCTTTAATACCACTTGTTGGAAGTGGATTCACTTTGAGAGGGGGGGTTGAATCAAAGTGATATAATTTTTAACTTTTGACTTTGAAAGCACAATGAAACTTTTTACTAATTTAAACCCAATGTGGCAAACTTGTTTATTCAGGTGAACATTAACATTTTAAATCAGATTGACATGAAACTTGATTAACATTTACAACTCATATTAAAATCATCATATGATATTGTTCAATTAGTGTGTGAACAATCTTGTATGTGCTTTTGAAACAAAACAACAACTTTTCCCAATGCAAATTTAATTTTCTTAACAGAAGACTTTTTAAAATAGATTTGAACAATTTTAACTTTGCATGACAAACTTTTGAAATATGAATCTTTCGAACACACTAAAAGTATCAGAGCATTGACTGAATGAGCATATTAACACGAAACAAAATGAGAGACAAATAACATCACATAACACAAGGATTTCCTGAGTGGAAAAACCCTCTGGGGGTATAAAAAACACTCGCTAAAATTTACCTTTTATTAATCAAAGAGCACCAACTCTATAAAAATGTGGAGCACCAACTCCCACAATCTTTCTAAAGCACCAACTTCATCAAACATTCAAGATATTGCAACCCATCAAAACCTTATAACTGCAATAATTCTCTGCAGTTATAAAATTACAATAGGATACAAAATAATTTTGCAATAATTCCCAATTCAAAATAATCTATGTAATACAATCAGAGATGAAAACAATATGAGCCCACTTTTCCTCTTTACAGAATGATTTCACAATAAGCAATACTTTTTCTAGACTATTTTCTCTCATCACCCTTTCATGTGTTTTTGCAAAGATACATATATACAATGTTTGTAAAATGGTTATTCATCTTTGTCAAGAAAACCCGTATTCAATAACCAAAGTTTATAAATATTTGATCATGATACCAATCAAGGATTTTTTAAGAAAAATCAATGATATGAAGATGAAATGCCACTGTGAGATGAAACCATCGAGTTTACACTCGAGTTCAAAGTAGTTTCAGATTAGTTAAGAAATTTGTTCAGAACTGAAACTAAGTTTTCTTTTCCTCTTTTACTTCTCATTTACCAGATTTACCTTTGAAAAATCAAAATAATGCATAGATATTACCTTTGTCATGGTGGATTTAACCTGCAAACAAAATCCCTAAAGTTCTTCATGAAAAACTGCCCAAACTACCGCTTCCAGCTCAAGCGAAGACCACCAACTATCTTGTCATCCATCAAAGACCAACGTAACTAAAAACTAGGTTAGAATACCACAACAAACTTGCTCAATATGCAACTGTAATTCCAG
Source organism: Sequoia sempervirens (assembly GCA_007258455.2). Taxonomy (NCBI): domain Eukaryota; kingdom Viridiplantae; phylum Streptophyta; class Pinopsida; order Cupressales; family Cupressaceae; genus Sequoia; species Sequoia sempervirens. Next base: position 70,850 of record VDFB02251942.1, on the reverse strand, counting down.
CATGGTGGCGCTAGGGTTCAATCTTTTGTTTACCCTATTTCTCCCTTCATCAAAACTCCAAAGCAAAATGAATGAAGTTTGAAATCCAAAAAACATATTACAATCATTTTGAAATCCATGTCACCCACACAATGAAACATTAAATGAGTGCCAAATCATAATCCACGTGTGTTGTCCAAGTCAACACATTCAACATACTCATTGAAACAATAATACTGTCGCTACCATGTAAGCAAATCAAGAATAATACATATGCTGACAACCCAAGTCTTTAAATAATGTATTAACTGTTGTGCAATGTATAAGCCTGAAACATGATTGACCTTCAATCAAAAAAACAAGGAAATGCCACCTTTCCAATCACTTTATAAGTGATAGCCACAGTGAATATTGCCGACCTTAAGTGCTAAAACAATGCACTTTAAAAACTAATAGAAATGTCTTAATGCCGACCAAGGCATTTACCAAAACTTGTATCACAAATAAACCATATGCCAAGTAAATATGAAATGTGAATCCTTATAACATATGAAGGTCCAAGAATGTTGAAATACTCTTTGTAAGAAATGATATGAAAATTCCAAGCAATACCATTTCTTATGAAGCTATAGTAGCCAACTCAAAGATACAAGACTGACTGTGTATCAATATAAACATCTCCACCTTATGTATAATGCAATAACCCTTGTGAAGCTATATGTATAGCATGTTAAAATATGCACCAAACTAATCTGGCCATGAAGATAAGAAATGAAAAAATACAACTGAAGAGTGTACATATATATACCAATGATGCCAAGTGAAATATCATACTCAAGTGTCAAGAAGGGCATTAGTAAAATTCCAACCCAAAAAGCCATGTACCAAATAATAAATCATAACCGTGGATACCAAAGAATTATGAGATAACCATGAAGATCACCAATAGAATGCCATGAAGACATAATGAACCTTGTTAATGATGCCATGATCAATCTGATAATGAACAACTGAAATAAAATACCTGTTGTACAATAAAGAAGTGTCAATCTGTCAAAATGAATTCAACTATTCCATGATATCACTTGAAAACTAATGCCACCTGAATAACTTTTATCTGCACATGAAGCTCAACATTATCAGTACCACAATATATGATGAACAAATGCACCCAAATGCATCAACCCAAAGCATGATCCACAAAATACTGAATGTGCCAAACTGAACACAAAGAACACCAAGTATCATTAGACCAATCACCAATTAGTTCAATCACCAATCAGTTTTGTCATCAAGGACAATATACCACAAAGAGAAATTCAACACAATAGTATGTTATATGTTAGCTCCTTGTCTAACACTTGGCACACTATGTTTTTGACAATAGGTCCTACTTGAATTGGTAATACAATCAGCCCTTTGGAAGACCTTTCCTCTTCATCATATGCTTTTATTGTTATCTTCCTTCTGGCATCAATGGCATTGTCGAAATAGCCTAGTGCACAAATTAGTTTTAAAGTACAAATATTTAATTTAGCTCCACCATCTATTAAGACACGCTTGACACGGTGTTTATGGATTAGAACCTCTATATGTAAGGCTGCATTATGTGGGTGATTCAGTGACACATCATCCTATTCAAAGAATGATAGACAATGAGGTGTGGTAAGAGGTCCCACCATAGCTTGAAATTGACAGACATGCAAATTATTGGGTACCGTAGTAGCCACTAGAGCCTATTTTAGAACTTCTTTATGTGATGGTGAAATTTTGAGAAGTTCTAGTATGGATATCTATGCAGGTATCTTTTTTAGTTGATCCACAATGTTGTATTGATGTGAAGGGGGAGTAGCATTTTTAGATGAAACTCCTTTTAATATCACTTTGGACTGCCCCCTTGTCGTTACATTAACTGGTTGATGGTCTTGTGTTTCCTTGATCTTTAGGACATTGATTTGATTGTCAGATGTGTTTGTGCTTGGTATCATGTTCAGGGATTCGATGTCATTGATGGTTATGTCATATGTTTGATTATCAATGCCATTTTTCTCAACCTCATAAATGCAAAGAATGTTGGTGTCATAGATATAGTTTATACTTTTTCCTTTACCGCTTGAAGAAGACTCTCCTTTTTTGTAGTTGGGTAATGGATTTGTAAACATGTTGTGATCGTTGTTTGTTTGATGTCCTTCGACAAAAACCTTCTTTGCTTCAATCAAGTCTTGTATTAGATGTTTTAATTGCATATAGTCATTTGTTTTATGTCCTTTATTCTTATGAAAGTTGCAATAATCAACATTGTTCCACCAAGATGGTTTCACCTTTGGCTCCCAATTTCGTGCTTATGGTAGAGTAATAAGTCTATTTGCAATGATCTCTCTCATTTTTTATTCCAAAGTTTGTCCTAATGGGGTAAATCTTCGTCGATTGGATTGTCTTTGATATGACAGTCGAGATTCTCCATTGTTTGTGTTATTGTTTTGAGTGGTACTTTGATTGTTGGTCTGGTTGTCATTTTGATTTGTTTTTACAATTGTTGTCGTTAAATTGAATACTAGTTTTGTATTTTTTGTGTTAGTTGTAGCATCGTTGCTTCCAGTATTTCTATTTTTCTGCCAAAATTTAGGCTTGTCATTGTTTCCATAGTGATTTGAGAAATTTGCGTTGTTTGATGTATCATTTAAATGTTTAATCACTCCTCTTTTGACTAAGGCTTCTTCAATTTTAAGCTCATTCTCAATCACTTTTTCAAATGTTGGGGGACATTGTAGTTCCAGTCTATAACTCATTTCACCATTTAAGTTGTCAATAAATAATTCAATTTTTTCCTCTTCAGGTGTAGATCAAGGATATTTAGCGAACAACTTTCTCCAATGTTGTAAGAATGATAAGAATGTCTCACCCTTCTTTTGTTTCATGTTATACAAATCCTTTATGGTTATGTCATGTTGAATGTTGAAAGAGAACTATGTGATAAATTTGTTAACTAGTTCTTCAAAGGATCGAATCCCTGGTTGTAATTTGGAGAACCATTCCATACATTGTGCTCCTAAACTCCTACGAAATAACAACATTAGGTAAGTATCCTCTTGTGCAAACTCGAGGCTCATTGTTTTGAATTCCCTTACATGGTCAATCAGATTTGTTTTGCCATTATACTTGTCATATTTGGGAAACTCACAATGCTTAGGGAAGAGTATCATATCTACACTCAGATGAAAGGGATAAGGACAAATGTCCTGTAATGAATACCTCTTTGTGGTTCCCTTTTGCATATCTTGAATTTGTTGTTGGAGATTTTGCATTTGAGCTGTTAAAGCAACCACTTGATCTGTGTCTTGTGTGTTTTGTGGTCCTTATTCATTTGTTCTATGTGTTTCCTTCAATCGATTTATGTCAAAATCCTTCGGGAGTATGGCACCTAATTCTGCTAACATCAAGAGATATTTTTCCATGTCTTGTTCTAGGCCCTTGTCCATGAATTTATGAAAATTTGGATCCTATTGGGCGTGTTGTATATCCTCTTGTGTTATTTCATTAGTATCATGTTGTTGGAATTGGTAAAAGGGGTTTTCTTCAGTCATTATGTTTGGAGTTTCCATTTATTTTTCCGAGTTTTTGTCTTTGTAACCTTGTTAAAATTAGCATACAAATAAATTTTTTTCTCCCTAAAATTTGATCTTCTGAGTTTGGATAAGTGTCAAATGGATTTTAACAAAGTCAAATAGGATGATATATCCTATTGATGAGACTAAGTTAAAAAAGTGATTATTATGTTTTGTTTCGTGATGGTAGGATGATAATATCTTGATGAAGAAACTTAACCTAATAATCAAGATTTTGTGTTTGATTTGTGGACACTTTTAGAGTTTGCAAGATCTAGGTTCAATTTGAAAAAAATTGATTTGTATGATCCTATTTGATTCAGGTTTTAAGACTCTGTTGGGACTGTGGAAAATATTTTTGACTGGTAAAAACTCGAGTTTCTAATATCCGTAATCTGACAGATGTTTCTAATAGCTCTTTGTTTTCTATTTCTGTGGATGTGCTAATACATAGGGCAGAAGCGCTAAAAGAAACACTGTATGCGCTAAAATATTTGGTAAAAGCGTTGTCAAACAATGTAGATGCGCTAAAATAGTGGGAAAAAGTGCTAAAGTTTTAGGTATTTCTGTCACTGGTAAAAAAAAATTTGACAGACAGTGTAAGCGCTAAAATAGACACTGTATGCGCTAACAGATAGGGCGTATGCGCTAAGATAGACCATAGATGGGCTATAGTTTCTGGTATTTTTTGACACTGATGGATATTTGTGACAGATTGTAGATGCACTAAAATAGTGGGCAAAAGCACTAAAACATACTGCGAATGCGCTATTTCAGGATTTTTCAGTGTTTGTCTGGTTTTTCTCAATGAATGGATTGATTTTTGGATGAAATCTGAGGTATTTTAACAGAGTTTTTTTTTTTGCTAGTAAATTTTTTGATTCTGATAACAAGCCTAAAGTTTCAAATGTTTCCTTTATTTTATGAATTGATCTGGCCTGTTAGAATACTCTATCGCTGGTTGTGGAATGGAAGATGGATGAATAAATTGACTATGATTATGTTTCTGTGAAAGAGCTCTTCTTTGAAAGTAGGCTTGTGAATATAAGGGCTCTAAAGCATAATCATCTGTGTATCCCCTAGAAAAATCATGAAATCTATGGATGAAGGTTTTATGATGAAGTAGGACTTTCCTACTTTGATACCAAAAATTTCTTCTTTCCAACAATTTCTTGTAACTAAGTTGTTTTTTGGGTTTTTTGACTCTTTTTGCAATGGTTTTTTTGACAAATTTTGTGGACTTCCAATCCCTAATCATAAGTTTTCATGGACTAACTTGTGAAATTTTTGTGTTCTTTTTGGATGATCTTTATCTGATTTAATGATTCAAAGACACAACAAGCAATTGTAGAACAAGTGGTTTTAAGTCCTAAGATCTAAATAGTGAGTGTATGTTCAAGGATCAAATAGATCCTTCTTGATTTCCATAGGTTTATTGACAAAAGGACATTTTAGACAGACTCACTCTTAAGGACAAGTAGGTCATCATTATACTCAATCAACCCACAACTTAAAATTGTGTCGACTCACATAGTCGTGTCACCCCTAGAGGGCACCCATGTTTTTTTCTTTTCCAGGTGCGTACTCAAGGTTAGATTTCTCAATCCGTTGAGCAAACGGTCCTTGACAATTATATGGTGAGTGTCTTGGGGGTAGATTCTTCCCTTCCCCGACACTGCTGAGTATTACAATGTTCAGAAACTAACAAGTTGGATACTACACTATGGTTCGTAGATAGGGTTTCCATTCGGAGCAAAAAATGATAAACTCCCTCAAGAGACCTCCCAATATTTAGAACAAAGATTTTGGGGATGGTTATCTTGCACACTTCCAATAAATGAGGATTTATCCAGATTTACTTTTATTTTATAGTGGGTTGGAAAACCTGGCTTTGGTTGTTCCCACTTAGGTCGTTCTTGTAGGGTGAGTACTTTTTCCCACTACGACAGGCCTTCTAAAGGATTTAATAAAGCTGGAAATGCATAAAATAAAGGATGAGTCTGGCATTTTGATCACCTAGTTAAGGGGAGAGCATATGCCTATCACCACACAACCACAGTAATCAAGTGTTCAATTTTAGAGCCCAAACAACAATTTGCTATCACAGTGAAGATATTGCTTCACAGTGAAGATATTGCTTCACAAAAAGAGATGGTGTTCATTTTTAATCCCAAATTGAAATGTTTGGTGACTACCCTAGATTGATATATTTTAACTTAATTGACTATCCTAGGATTGATTCATTTTAAATCCAATTGAAAAAATGAAGTTATTGGCTAAGGTCGTGTCAGATCCAGACATCAATTTATAGAAGTGCTATAATTGAGATCAAAAGCACTATAGAAATGCTTAGATGTGTTGTAGAAATTGTTGGAAGCACTGTAGGATTTGGCAAAAGCGTTGTAGAATTCGTTGGATGCGCTAAAACAATGTTGAATATGAGTCGTTTGTCTGTGCTGAAAGCTTTTTGGTCGAAGTGCTAAAATAGTCTTTCGAAGTGCTATAGTTTTTGTCAGAAGCACTAAAGCAGTAAGAAGCGCTATAGTTTGGGTTAGATGCGCTGCTGAATCTTTTGATCGCACTAAAAGAAAACACGCATGTATCTTGTACGAACACTTTTTAAAAAAAAATGTTAAAAATATGGGGTTAAGCCCCACAGTGGGAGCCAAATTGTAAGTGTGGAATAAGTATGTGTAAAAATATTTAAAAACACTTCTTAATGAAATGTTATATCAATATTTAATATGAATTAAACTAATTTAAAGCACAAAAAACTTGAAAGCATCTCATTGTTTCCTATCTCCAAATATTTATCAAATCACAGAGGGCACTCAAATTTGGTAAGCACTGTGACTGTTAAAATGCCTATCTAGAGAATGGAATGATGTTAAATGCAATGATCTACTTCTAAATAGTGAAAGCTAGATGGTATGATGCTACTGTAATCTATTATGACATGAAACTTGATGGAGGAAGCTACAGTAAAACTAATATGCAGCCATGATACAAATTCTACTATTGCTATGATTGCTTGATTGTTATTCTTGCAGAGTAAGTTTGCTCAAAAGATGAGAATTCTCAAATCCATTCTTTGCTTTAGAAGGCTGTATTTATAGATTTACGACAACATGTTTGCACAGGGGCAACAAAATAAAGGCTTGGATTAAATTTGGAGAATTGAGTGGTGAGAGATTGAGAAGCTTGAGCTGATCATGGGAATGGTTTCTCCCCATGAAAACATCAGGCAAGATGATAAGAAGAATCAGAGGAAGGAAATTGAGGAGGAGTGCCTGCAAGTTTGTCTTTGAAGCTTTCATGTGAATGCCAGTTAAATTAATTAGATTTAAAAATCTAATTTTATTGGTGAGTGAATAGAGGAATATTGCTTTATGCCTTAATTTGAATATTTTATGTTTTATTCAAATTTAGCAAAGTAAGAAGATATTTAATTAAATAAAACAAATGTTTGATATTTGCTTATTTAATAAAAAGGGATATGATAATTAAATAAGACTTTAGGATATCTTTATTTAATTAAGAGGAAAATAATAGAAGAATTAAAAGTGAACTTAATATAAATAAATATTTCTATTTATTTATTAAGTAGATGAATTTATTTATGATAATTAAATAAAACCAAGTGAAATTTGTTTATTTAATTAAGACAATAATGATAGAATAAAGATTGAAGAATTTTAAGATGAACTATAAATAAATATTTCTATTTATTTAATAGTAGATGAAATAAAGGTTAATTAATCAAATAATTTATATTTAATTAATTATATTCTCCAGACCATTTTTAGGTGTATACACAAACTAATGTAAGTAAACAATCCTAAATGAGATGCAAATCAACACAATGCAATGCAAAGTAATGCAAATCCTAGATCTAGGGTTTGAATGGACTCCTAATTCATAAAGTTTATAGTGCAAGAATGTTAGGTTCACCAAAATGAAACATAGAAAAATAGGTTGAAATCTATTTGAAATGAGGAAAATGGGGGTATGATGGACCTATATTCCTATTTTCTATAGGAAATGAGATCCACACAAATAATTGACTTGCAACCCTTAGGTGAGTCAACTCAATGAGAGAATCTACTAATTTCCTTATGATTGAGGAAGGGGGTATTAGCCTAAACAACACTTTTGAGAGAAAAACTAAACATAGTAAATCTACTCAATCATGCCAATTCAAACTTGAAACATCAATTTAAAGATCAATACAAATAGAAACAAAAAAAATTCTATAGATCTAAGAAGAGTAAAACATTGTGTACTAGTCACCAAAAGGCAGTTTCAGGAGGCAAACTAGGACTCATTCGCCCATGGCTAAATGGGTCTCTGATTAGGGATTTCAACCAACTTTGGGGAGCTTTTGATGTTAGATTGTAGCTTGTGTTTGATTTAGGTTTCAGTGTTGAAAAGTCAAAAATAAATTATGTAGGCGAGATTCCATGGCTTGACCGTAACTTTGACAACTTTGACAACTTTGACAGCTTTTGCAATTTTTCTCTTCAAGAGATCTTCAATCCCTCTACAACCTAAGATCTGCAACACAAACACAAGAGGGAATTTTTTTTTTTTTTTGGTGAATGGGGGTTCGCCTTGGTGAAACCCCATTTGGGTAATTAAACCTTGAATTGAAATAATGAAATATGAAAGGAATGATGAATAAACAATGCTATGTTGCAACTTGCCAAACCCTTGAATAAACCTTTGGAGGACTAAAATTTTGAGCTTGATCTTGCATGAAATGGATTCAATGGATGCGGATCTCGATGCTTGAAATATGACTTGAATGCTTGACTTGGATCTTTGAAACCAACATCACAATTTTAGCTCCAAAAACATGCATGATTGCAAAAGTCTTTGACATGATGCTTGAGACCCTAATTGCTGAAATAAATCACTGATAAATCTGCTCTTGAATGCCCTTGATCATAATCTTTTCTCTTGTAAAACTTGCATTTGAAATCTAGGATTGCTTCTTGAAAAAAACTTAGACTTGATTTGATAAAATAACCTTGTATTTATAGGTATGTATCCTTAATTTCCCAAAAATTAAATATTACAAGCCGACATTGAAATTTGAATTTAGGGACATTAAAATGCCACCAAAAACATATTTTAAATTTAGGTTCAAAGTCTTAGGGAGTATGGGCGAATGGGTCCTAGGTCCCTATTCTTGGAACACACATTTCTCAAGGTAAAGTATTATGTGTTGGCATTAATTATTGTTGGGTTTCCCCTTCGTAAAATGTAATTTATTAGGCTTTTAGATGTAAAATAGGGCTTATTAAGGCACAATCAAGTCCAATTTAATTGAGGAGCCCAAACAAAGTGTGAAAATGTAAAGGAGTACATTTTTCTACACTACAAAAGGTTCACATGTTTATGAGAAGAAGGTTGACACAACAAAGAAGAAGCCAAAGAAGGTGTGGAGAGCCAAAGGTCAGCAAGAAACACCCAAATTGGCTGCTCTTGCCTAGCATCACTAATTCTTAGTGTTAGGGCATGAGTCCAGGGGAGCTTCACAGACATTTTATTCAACCCTGGAGAAGGAAAAAAAGAGAAAATATCAAGTCTAGTATATCTAGTTTTATAAATTTCTAACGAGTTGATGGTTGAATATGTCATGGACACACTCCTTTATTTTGATAAAGGGGGAGATTTTGTGTAAATGCTCATTCAATTAAGCAGGGAGAAAGTCAAGCAAATGCTTTGATGAAAGATATGTCAAAGGGGGAGTTGTTTTGTATGTGCACTCATGATTAGTTTTACTATAATTGGTACAGTTCAATTTAATTGATTGGTTTAGAGCGGTTCCAATTGGTATCTAAGCCGAAGGTGTCAGGTTCGAATCCCCTCAACTTGCACTAAGGGGGAGATTTTTGGAAAATGATCAATGTTCCTCTTGGGATTTTTGAAATGCACTATCTGCCTCTCGTGGATCCATTAACTTTAGCAGTTAAATTGGGCATTAATAGGTTGACCTTTTGGTGCAATAGCAACCATGGGGCCAACACCCATATGGATCAATTTTTGCACTAGAGATTTACTGCTAAAATATCCATCCCCAGATCCTAAGTGGGATTCCTTAAGGGAAAGGGGTATTTCCTTTATAGTGAGACATCAAAGAAGAAAACCGTTGTAATACTTTTGATAAAGAACATCTGACAACACAACATATTAGACTACAAGTTTTCATATCCGAGTGTGATCATTTTTTCATCGCATCATTGGGAAAATTTCTAGTCTTAAGATAATTTCAAATGTTAGAATACCATTCCTCTGAGTCTATGTGAGAACACATAAGAGCATCATATTTAGGTTGATTTGAGATAGTGAGAGAGCAAAGAATATGGACCACAAAGTGGTATTCTTCTATATCCTTATCCGAAGGCACAATGCTCACCATGACATCTACATGTCAGTTTTCTCTCCTAGGAACACTATCTATTGTGAAAGAGGAGAAGTGATAAAGAAAGGATAAGGCCAAATCCCGATACTAATTCTACTTTTCTTGATACACCCCTGTGATTTGATTTATAATGAGTTCAGAATCACCATGTATGCGAAGATGTTTGATTTCTAGTGCAATCACAACACACAAGCCAATGATAAGGGATTTGTACTCAACGATATTGTTTGTGCAATAAAATTCCAATCAAAAGGATAGAGGGATCAAATTACCCTTAGGTGAGATCAAAACTACCCTCGCTTTGGAGCCAGTTTGACATCTTGATCCATCAAAATACATCTCCCATACAAGCTCATGATTAGTGGTAAAAAGGTTTTCATTAAAAAATAAATCCAAATTAGGGAAAGAGTTAGATGAGGGAGCTTTCGTCAATTGATCAGCAACAACTTGACCTTTAATGGATTTTTGAGTTACAAAATTGATGTTGAAATCGGAAAGAAACATACCTATTTCACCAATCTCCTAGCAAGATCGGTTTTAGTGAATAGATGCTTTAGAAGATCACTTTTTACAATGACACGAGTTTCAACATGAAGTCAGATAATGTCTTAACTTCTACGTTGCAAAGATGAGAGCCAAACATTGTCTCTCCATGAAAAAGTAATGAGTTTCATAATTGACAAGAACATGTCTAATATAGTAGACCACTCTTTCTTTATTGTCATCATTATACCGAGCCAACAAAGTTGCTAAGGCATGAGGTGACGCTACAAGATAAAGCAAAAAGGGTCTATCTTGCATAGTCGACATTAAGATAGGAGGATTGACCAAATAAATTTTGATGGAATCTAAAGCTTTCTCACACTCATCATGTCCCATTAGAAATAAACATATTTCTTCAACAAATGGTTGAAGGGAAGTGTGCGATGATCTGATGTTAGGATCTAGGATTGTTGCATGCGAATAATAACTTTCACAATGATTAAATTGAATGTCTTGAAAATGTAATTACATAATTTAAAATGCTTAAATAATCAAAGTAATAACAAAGTGATGAACATAATATAAGAGAGATAGAAGAGAGAAGACAAAACACAAATTGATAATAGAGTTCGCCAATATGGCTACGTCTCCGGGTCCCTCTCCAAAGAGTGGCCAATCCTTGATTATGCTCCAAACTGATTACAAGGCATCAATATAATACAATGTCGAGTCTTCAAGAGTTTCAAAGTCTTCCTCTTTCAAGTGCAGTAGAGTAACACTCCTTCAATGCACAAATTCAGACACTCAGACTCTCCATACAAAATTCTCTCCACAATTCAGAATTCTCTCATAAAAATCACCACTTGCTTATTCCAAGTCCTAAATTCCCCCCTTTTTATACATAATTTTCCCATATGGGGTTAAACCACCATATTTAATAAAATAACCCCCTTACAACAAGTTTCCCTTATTTTTACAAATAAAACAATAATCTCAACCATTATCCCCTTAAAAAAACAAATTCTTCCATTCGGGTTCCATATTGTTTATTTATTTTTGTCTTTTCTTGTAAGAAAGCCATTTAGAGGTTGATTAGTTTTAACAACTAAAATAAAACCAAACTATCTCCTGTATATTCATGGCCCTCATAATTTCGAGCTATAAAAATCATAAGGGATTAAATTTGTTTTAAGTTTGGAGGTTAACATTAATTTTAGTTTTAATATATCTTTTATGATATTTCAAGCCCTTAAAAATATCCCTTAAAATCTTTTAAAATCCTCTAAAGATCTTTTAAGATCCTTAAAAATCTTTAAGAATCTTTATAAATCCCCTTAAAAATCTCGTAGTATGGGCTTTTAAAACTTAAAAGTTTTAATAATTTAAATATAAGGGAATTCAGATTTTAAATTTAAATAGTCACGTCATCATTCCTGCCACATCATCATGGTCAACCCTCAACTTTGACCAACCATAACTTTCACATACAGACTTGGATTTGGTCCATTCAAAATGCGTCGGAAAGCTCTTGATTTGACATGGTGATGAAATATGGAGCATGTGGAACACTTCAATTTTTGACGACAAGCATCCACTTGGATCATGCGATCAACTAATTGAGATATGAATCTACAAATTGCCTCAATATTCCCCTACAAAATACATAGTTGAAAGATATTTCTAGGTGGAGGCATGTTAACGATCACATCAATCTTATTTGTGTCGACCTCGATTCCATAATGGGAAACTATGAATCCCAAAAATTTTCCAATGTCAACATCAAAAATATAATTAAGAGGATTGGGTCTCATCTTATAGAGTTGAATCCTTTCAAAAATAAAACAATTTTTTTCCATGTGATCCAGACAAGTCATAAACGTAACCAAGATGTCAACAATGTAGTCTTCTTGAATTTTGTGAATGAAATCATGAAATATTAAGGTCATTGCCCATTGGTAGGTTGTGCCTGCATTCTTTAACCCAAATGGCATGACCACATAACAGGAAGTACCCCATGGGGTAGTGAAGGTTGTCTTATACTGGTCTTTTGGTTTAATATGTATCTGATTATAGCTTGAGAATCCATCCATGGACAACAAGGCATGGCCTATGATCGAGTCCATAATCATATCAATATTAGAAAACATAAAATCATCCTTAAGAGAAGCCTTATTGAGATCACGAAAGTCAATACAAATGTGAATACGACCACCAGGCTTGCTAACATCAATGATATTCAATATGCAAGGTAAGTAATCAATAGGATAGATAAAGCTTGCTTTTAATAGCTTCTCTATCTCAAACTTAACCAACAATGCAACCTTTGGATTCATCTTTTGGATCTTTTGTTTAACAGTGATCCCACAATAGTGGTTTACAATTTTTGGCCAAACTGGACACTGAAATTATTATTTTTAACTAAATCTTCACATTTGGGCACCTATAGTAGCTAAACTGTGAGGAATTTGAAGATGATGCAAACTAGAGTCTCATCACATTTTGTCTGAGATTCTAAAAATATTTTTTCAAAATTTTGGAATCGATTGCACTTCTTTTCCATCTCCCATGAAAACTATTTTTTCAAAGTGACGCAATCATAACACAACTTTTTTCCATGAAGGATAAAATTCTAATTCTTTTGAATTTATATTTGTAACTCGATATCTAGTGCTTCCACTTGGTTAGATAGTTTTTATTGAATATTTTTCTTTAATCAAGTTTTGAAGTCAAACCAATTACAATTCATGATAACGTAACTTTTTGTATATATCGAAATTCATTTTTTTTGTTGGATCAAAGACTTATATTTGGTGCACTCATATAATTCAAATTTTATTTTGATAATCTACTATTTTTCCACTTGTGCAACAAAGACCTTCATTTTGGTGAAGAACCTATGTTTAATAAAACTAAAAAAACAAATACATAATAAAATCAAAACATATTAAAATTATATTCATTGGATAGCTGTTCTAAGGACTATCTGATTCCAGAAGGGTTTCTGAAGACTTCTCCATTTTCATCCTCAACCCAAGCTCAAGCATAAAAAATAGAGTTTTTTGTGTCTCGGAGGGGATGAGGGGCAAGAGGGGTTCAAATGAACCCCTAATAGAACCCCTAGAGGTTCACTCGAACCTTGGCTGAACCATGGTTCGAGCGAACCTATTCAAGGGGGTTCGCTTGAACCCCCTTTTCTATGCATTTATTTTTTATTTTTGGTGGCCAAAATTTAAAGGGGTTTGTTCGAACACTGGTTTGAGCGAACCCCTATTGCGTTCGGTCAAACCAGTAGGTTTGTATGAACCCCCAAAATCACTTTTTTTTACTTTGGGGTCATTTTTTGTGAGTTTTCCTTCCTCACTTGAATTGTAAACCACTATTGTGGCTTCACCCTTAACAAGCTTAACATCAATACCTAGGATGATATTGTGAACCACCACAGACTCATCAATATCGAGAATTTCCTCATATGACCAAGTGAAGATATCAGGATGAGAATGTAACAATTTAGAATGTTGCTTAAACTCTTTTGGAGAAAGGCATTTCCCAATCTTAATTACCTTTTCAATAGATTTAGGATTCATGGAAACATCGATAGTATACCCTTTAAGAAGAGAACTATGATCTACAGGATGGGGAATAGGAACATCATCATCCACATTAGATAAGGGAGCCTCTTTGTATACACACAAAATAGATTCTCTAAAATATGCTTGTTTATGCAGGCGATACGAGAATCATTTTTTATGGTGATAAGGAGATAAATGAGAATAAACACCTAAGAATTCTTCCAGTGCTTCCTTTGAAGAGAAAAAATCTAAGGGAACTTCATCAGGTTTTACTTTACTCTCAATCAGTTCAGGATGAACTAGATCAAGAGGCTCAACGAAAATCATGTTAACTCTCCACCATGGTTTCTGCATAGGCTATTCAAGAGAGAAACCCAACCCCAAGTTACGCTTACGAGGCCTAACTTGGATAACGACTTGGATTTCTTGTTCAATACACCCATAACCTTTACAGTTATAACCATATTTAGAGATTGGTTTATAACTAGGATCATATTGTGTTTGCAAAGCTTGAGAAGAAGGAAGATCTACATAAAGAGTGTCATTCCACCAATGAGTATCAGACATTTCTACAAGATCAAAGTCATCCTTCTTGTAAGAATTGTAAACATTAATTTCCTCAACAAAAGCATGATTATCTTCCTCAACAAGAGTACAATCATTTTCCTTAATAGGATCCCAATTGTCCTTCTTAACGAGAAAATGATCAACCTTCTTAATAGAGGTGTATGAGACTGTTGGAAGGTCAAGGTGGATAGGGATGACTTTATATTCTCTGATGAAGAAATCAGAGAAATCCAAGTGCCCCTAATCATCACAAGACAAATGTCATTCAATTTAAAAGAAGAAGTGGAAGGGGAGGACTTAGGATTCTTCACTTTAGGTTGTTCTTCTTTAGGGGCATCCCCCTCAGAGGAAACCTTTGAGATAGGCACCGTTGAAGAGCATGCCAACACATCAGAAGATAACGATGAAATATATTTCTTGAGAGTGGAAACAATCGAGGCCTGACCAATAGCTACCAACTCACAAAGGCGTACAACCTCGGGGTCAACCTTGATTGTAATAACTTCATTATTAGCAACAAATTTTATGTAACAATGTAAAGTAGAAGTTACAACTCCCAAACTGTGAGTCAAAGGTCTTCCCAAAAGAATATTGTAAGGTAAGGGACTAGGCATTACATAGATTAGAGTGGGTACGGTAATAGGTACTAGCCTCAAAGGCAAGATTATCATGCCTAGGGTTTGATGACCAACATTATTGAATCCACGAATGTATGGAGAAGAAGCAACTAAAGAAGAAGAATCAATTTAGATCTTAGGCAATATATCTATGCCACATACGTTGAGAACTGAATTGGTGTTAATGAGATCATGTCTAATACCAATGAACTATTAATGTTAACTATAATCATCAAAGGGTTTGCTTGTTTCTACACATCTAGGGGTGAGATTTCTTGTAGATAGAACGTAATATTCGATGAATCTGCACAAATATGAGACATCAATGCATTAACATCCGTCAACTTAGCAGAGGTAGGCAAGAGGATCTTTTGCAAGGCTTCCTAAAGCATACCTTGATAAATCAGAGCAGACTGAGGCAAATTCCATAGTGAAATCTTAGCCAGAGTAACATAGGGTTGCTCAACAAGATTGTCATCACTAGGTGCTTTAGTCATGCATTTAGGCATCAAAGGAAGACTTGGTTGTGAATATGGTAAATAATTAGGAATCGAAGTAGGTTGAGAAGTATATTGACCCAAATTATGCTAATTTCTTCTAGTGTTATATGTATGCCCTATGACATTATAAGAATTTGTAGCTTTTAAAATCTCATCTAAAGGTCCAACGAGTCTTTAGAGACTAGAATCCCACAAATAGAATGAATCATTTTAGGAGAAGGGCTAGTTGGAGTCAAGTAAACAACGAGTCTCTTAGGCTTTGAAGGAGCTGCAGAGACTACCACCACATTTACTGACTTCTCAACTTGCAAAGAGGAAGTAGACGGTTGTGATGAAGATGTTTGTTTAGGAGATCTACGGATAGGAGAAGATGCCTCTAAGAAATAATCTAGGGAATTATCTAGCATATTGAAATCCTCCTTAGAAAAAGCATTATCATAAACATTAAAATATTGCAGAAAAACATCCGACATGGTTCATGTCAGGTTCACCAAAAATGTAGAGAAGGGGGATTTTCTAATCACGAGTATCTTGCTTACCAAGAGAGTCATAGGGAGTGAACTTCCCTAAACTACCTCAGGCTACCCATTCTGTTGAATAAGATGAAAGAGATTGCAAGAAATGGATCGAAATCATAGTTTCAAGAGTGGTAACAGACATATAGCTTCGGGGATTGAAAGATCATATCACTAAGATTTTTGAGACAAAAGGAGAAGCTCTCAACTAAAGGACAACAACATGGGAGTGGGACGTCAACATGACGTGTTGAAGTCCCTGAGGCATGCTGCGTCTAGTACAGACAAAGCATTAAGCCTCCAAGTAGAAATTCAAAGGACCTGCTAATTGTTCAAGATTCGAGGTTTGTTTAAACTACTGATTTAACAAAGAATAGAAAATGTTGATAAATGATAAGGGAGGTGAAGGGCTGACTTACAATTGGTCCCACGTTTCAAAGCCTTCTGCAAAGCTCTGCATGATCAACTTGCACACAAGGCAAACAAGGAAAAATGTTGGGGCAGTTTTGGGGCTTGTTGTAGTCAAACCCTCATTTTGGTGTTCCCACCTCCACAAACTACCAAATAGATAGAGATAATAATAGACACAAAGTAAAGTAGACACAAAGTGATAAATCAAACCCCGCTCAAGGAGGAGAGCTCATATCATGAGATAAAGGCACAATAGATAATATGCTAGCAAATAGACAAGAATCAAGAGAGTGCTGTACCAACAGTTTGTGACCCCCTCTTGGCTTGATAAACACAATGTTGAGCACTTGCAAGAGAGCTTTAGCTATTGGAGAGACTTCAGTTCGATAGAGCTTTGTCATAGAAATAAGATAGAGAAGAGAAGAGCAAGAGAAGAAAGCTAGAATGAGATAATGATAGAATGAATGCGAATGAGAGTGAAAAGAAAGGTTTTATTCAACTACATGGACGGGAAGAGCCGTTACTCTTAGAAATCTGCCATAGAGACATGTGTCACAAGTCAAAGATTCTGAGATTCCTCATTTGAAATTGTAAAAGTACAGGGACGCTAGCCCGTTGTGTAGATGTCCATGCACCGTGCATGCATCCAACTCATCATTTTATGAGAAACGAGGTGATGGATTGTTGTCACTTCATCATTGGTCCCTATGGAGTTGAAATCACAAAATTCTAACTCATAAGATTCTTGTCATAAATGTGGCTAGGTGCCATAAATGCAAGGGTCAATTGTGTAAATGTGAAATTACCACAGGGTGCAATTTTACGACATTACACTAGTTTATTTCTTTAAATTATTAATATAATATTGTTATATATTAAAATGAATATTTATTACAAGTTATTTATTTTTAATATATATATATAAATATTAAAAAAATAAAATATATTATATATATCCTATTAAATTATCAAGAACATTATATTAATAAAGTTAAACGTGGAGTAAAATCTATTAAAAACAAGGTCAAAATAATAATTTACCTTCTTTTTTGGCACTCATAACAAGTCAAACTTTTTAGCCAATCATGTTGAAGATTTTTTTTTTTTAAATTTCTAAAGTTAAATATTTTACATGTTGATTTTAGAAAAAAATCAATTTTATTTGAAATGTTAGTTTTTAATTGGTTCAAAACCAACTAAATTAATAATTAATTAACAAAAGTCATTGCAATAGTATTATGAATGACAAGTACTAATAAAAATAATCAAAGAAAGATAAAAGTCAAAATGAGGAAAAGGAATAAAAAAAAGGTCAATTTAAATATAAATTGAGGAAATGAGGGGTAAACCAATTAATAGAAAGGGGAGATAAGACGTGAATGAAGATCATGATAAAATCCAAAAGTTCAAAATTAAAGGAGGAGAGTAAAAATTGCCTAATAGGGAGATAGCTAAAACTTAATGGAATGAGGGAAAAGATAAATGGGAGATTGGTGTAGGAAAAATCTATATAATACAATAAGTATAAAATCAAAATATTAGGATATGAATTTATGCAAGGAGTTAATGACACAATGTCAAGAGTGGTTCGTTTTTTTTTTTTTTTTATTGGTATCAAGAGTGTTTCTTTTACTCTTATTAAGAAGGGGTGTTATGGTGGTACTTCAAGAATTATTTTGTGGAAGAGTGGTTCTTAGAGAAAGAAAAAAATATGTTACAATAAATTAGAATCTTATTCAAGAAAATAAGAACCCCTACTTTTTAAAATTTAGATATTAAGAACGTTTAGCTTCCTAAAATTTGACTCAAGAAAAATACTATTCATCTATAATTTTAAAATTTTTAACCAATATTATTTTAAATTTAATTATATAATTATAAATTTAATTGAAAATTAACATTCCTTCTCATTAAAAAATAATCACAAACCCACGAACTAAATCAAATTTTTGAAACCATACTTCTTATTATAATTTTTTTTCAAACTCTAGACGTTGATATTTTAGAAAGCTCCCTCCATAGACCCAGCCTTACAAATTAAAAAGAGCAATGTTAAAAATGGCGGCCTGAGATTACAGAGAATTTGTTACAAATCTGCCTCGTTGTGCTCCGAGGAGAATGGATTTCAAAATGTTTTGAGGTGCGTTTAAGGGGCGAAAGCCCAAATATTCATCTGCCTTCATGGCACGCATCGCTCACCCGGGAAAACAAACCACAGTAGCTAAACAACAGAGAAGATCCGCCAGGCTTTCCCATCGCCGCGATTCTGATAAATCCGACGACAGTGCAACTGCTCACTCTAATCTCTCAGGGTATCCAGCAGAAGTGCTCTGTTTGCCAAGCACCCTAATACCCGAATCTAATGAGAAGACGAAGGGGGCCAAGAAGAGGAAGAGGACAGTCCTCAGCAAGAACACAGTCTCCGATTCTGATTCCGACAAGGAAAATAATGATGAGTGTCCGAAAAAAGAAAGGGCATATTTGAAGAAGAAGAAGAAGAAGAAATGCATGCCACTTTTGGGAGGATCGAGCTGCGAGGGATGGAGCAAAGAGCAGGACATTGCCCTTCACAATGCTTATTACACAATCAAGCCTTTTCCCAACTTCTGGAAGCAGATTTCCAAATTGGTTTGTATTTATACATACTCTCTTTATGTTCCTACTTGAGTTACCTGGTTTAGTTTCATTAATTTTTATTAAACAATCACACACCCACCAAATGTTTCCTATTAATTTGGAGAGTGCGCCTTGCTGAAGGAGAACAGCTGCCAAGCAACAGTTACATGAAAACTAACATGGTCATGATCAATCAACTTTGTTTACCTCTCTTGTGAGATGCTTGATGGACTTAATATTGCTAGTTGTTTAATGGCAAAGCAATCTTGGGTCACCTTGTGAATCTGCTCCGTTTGAGGCAAACATATTGATGGCTACTTGAATGGTACTTTGGGAATCTGTTTCTATTACCAGGTCGCTTCATCTGTTCTGTGTTGCTATTCTTAGTGTACTTTCAAGGTTTTAAACTATAATACACCGTAAAACCTAATAGTAAATAAGGATTGATATTTCCATGCTATCTCATATTCCACCTGCTCCTGTGGAGCTCGGTTTCCCCTTAGCTGCCCCATGAAAGTTATGTTTTATACAGTCAATCTTTGGGGGCTCCAATCTAGACGAAATCTATTTTGGTTTGATTAGATCTATCCCTTTATCGGGAACCTTGCTGACATGTTCGATGTCAGCGATAGGGAATTATTTTATGCAACTGAGATTCAATACGGTTTACTTTCTTATGTGGGCAAATGGTTTTTACCATTAATGTCGGATCTGTGGGGTATATACTATAAACCACCCAGGTTTCAGAAGCTTTAGTCTGTACCTATTGATAAGGATGAATTTTGTGTGGAGGAGCTATGCAACCAATCATTTTGACACGACGGATTAATGGTGTTATGCCCACATTTAGAAATGAAAGGATTCTAGTGAAGAAAAGTCATGCCATAGAGGATTTTTTATTATAAGAGCCAATTTACAAAAGTTTCATGCGGACATCGTGAGTTTGAAAAGTTGAAGCACTGTAAAAATCTGTTTACAAATCGTCATCAGTGGTAAGAATTTAGATCCACATTTACCTAGTCATCTTATCCTCATTATAAAAGCAACATATGAGTCTATTGTTGAGACATCAATAATGTTCTCTTCTTAATCTTTGTTGTGTTGCCCTGATGATGTAAATTAATGTTTAGTAATAATTTTTAGTAATGTCTCTTTGCCTTGAGTATGCTTCAAAAATTTCAATGTAAGTGATGAACATCATTCAAATATGTAGGAAAATTCATCATCTTATTCTTGGATGATATTCTACTTTTTAAGAAAGAATGAGGAAGTGTACAAGAAACATCTACAAATAGTACTAAAATTCCTCAGAGAATGTAGTCTATATGCTAAGCAATTAAATGCAACTTCTTTCGAAATGAAGAGAGTTTTTTGGCCATATAATCTTCAACAAAGGGATCATGGTAGAAATTGAGGAGTTTAAGATAATTCATAATGAGAATTTCTGGTGGTTGTGTTGCAAGACTTCACGAAGCATTCACTTTGTTCTCTTAATGGTCAAGACTCAAGATTTATTCGATAGCTTCTATTCTACTTTTAAGATTCAGGGAATTCTGTTTGAGATATTTTTTACATTCTGCTTCGTTCCTGAGATATTCTTATAAAATATCTCATCTCTTTTTGTGTTGCTGAATGTAAGAAACAAACAGGAAAATGCATTTTTAAAATGAAGCAGCACCAGCTTCCATTTCATCAATTTTATGACCCAGCCCACGAGTGTTGTAATTGATGGTATAAGGTGGAACTTGTTTGATCCATAGATGGTTGCATTGGGATATGAGCAACTTCAGAAGCATGGGTCTGATTGCTTTTGGGAGGAGGGGGGAGTGTTGTCCTTAGGAGTGACCACAATTCATTGGGAGGGAAGGATTTATATCTCCCATTTAGAGTAGACCAAGGGTTTTTGGCCTAAATATTGAGAGTAGTCAAGTCTTATATTGAATTGGGAATTGCAAGGAAGTTTGGTTTGCCAGACTTACATTGTACAGTCTAGCAGTGGAGAAAACGTGGGTTGAACATTTGAGATGGGGGAGGCCAACCCTAGTGGAGTGAAAGCATCATTGGAAATGTATGTACTTGGATGTTGTTATTAATATGACCTGACGAGAGACTTGATATTGGAGATGCAAGTTTTGTATGGCTCTTGGGACAGCTTGGTGCAGAGCTGGTTCACCATTGTTGATTTTGATTGGTTGAATTTTTTGATTTGGAGCTACAGCCCTTGAACCCCTAGGTGTGTTGAAATTTTATATTTTTGGTTCATTGCTTCTAATTTTTTCCTGCTTTATCTTTTGCTGTAGATTTTGAGTAGCTTGTTTGCAGTATGTAAACATTTGCTCTTGTATTATGTTACATCCCTTGATATAACTTTATCTAGTAACATAAAGCTTCTTTTGCAATGCATTGTTGAAAACTTCTAATGCATAAGTGGCATTTTAAAAAAAGAAAAAAGGAGAAGAATTGTAAAACAGCAAAGTAAAAGCAATTTTGAATTAGAGGATGCATCCATTTTTCTCTTCAAACAACTTTGGGTGGATATTAGTTGTTTCATGCTTTCTTATCTTTGGAAATGAATGTTGATTTGAGCATTTGAGAAAGAGTAATAAGAGTATCGCTGCAATACTAAATCTGATCAAGATCTTCTTCAAACCCGCTCTAATACCATGTTAGTTTTATGATCAGATTAGTGCACAGAAAATTAATTCAAAATCAGACACAGTAACACAGCAGATACCCTGGGAAAACCCTCCTCTTGAGGGAGAAAAACCCAGCAACAATATATCACTTATATATTGAATTATCACAATGATGATCTCCTTACAAGAGGCCGATATGAAGGCCTATATACAAGCACCAATATTATGATGCACACAGAAATATATAGAGACAAATCGCTGATCAACTCACAGCCTTCAATAAGGATGAACTAAGATAACTCAATCTGCCTTGTACAAATTCGCGCCAAGTAGAAGTGAAGTGGAATGCAAGAACAAATGAAATCGATGATGAACAATGAGAGAGGCATCGCCTATATATACAATATGGAAGGGAGACGTGACCCTTGAAGAACACAAGTCGGCCAACATAGAAAGATGCGCCTCTCTATAAAATCGCGTCCTTGAAGGTAGTCGGCCTCATTTAACAAATCGGCCCTCATCATTAATTAATCACAATATTATTAATGACGTGTCTCTTGAGTTTATCCAATCGCTATAAATTAAATAGCCTTAGCTATATTTAATTTATTATTCTTGAACAAGGAGATCGTTGGAAGTGAATACCGATGCTGCAACATCAACACTCCCTCTCAGCTAGGGAGAATACTTCTAGCTGCACAAGACATATCACCTCATCGTGATGTCTACCACAATGGCTACAACCATATGTGGACAAGGAAAGATATCACCTCATCATGATATCAGATATTACCTCAACATGATATCAACCATAATGGCTACAACCATGTATGGTATGTACAAGTGTTCATCACTTGCGTGATGTTGTCACCTCAACATGACTTTCACCATGGCTCTCCTAGAGGGTGAAACACAAGTACAAGAAAATCATCACGGACTCTTTCACGTGATGTTGTCATGGAGTTACACACAGACATCCACCATGGTTCTCCCAGAGGGTGGAAACAAGGGCTTTCACCTCAAACTTCTCTTGTAGAGAAGAATGCATTAACAAGGGATTTCACCTCGAATTTCTCTCACAAAGAAGAACTCATTAAAGAGGATCACTGATACTGAGACTCCTCAGTTAGGGCTGAATTCTCCACCATACCAAGCTTATCTCGAAAGTACACAAACTTTATCCTGGAGAGAGGCTTGGTGAGAATGTCTGCCGTCTGCTCATCAATGCTGATATACCTCAACTGTATAGCTATACCATATCTCTGATATAATGGTATTTGATCTCAGCATGCTTGGTTTTGTCATGAAACACAGGATTGACAAAAAACTTCACACAGCTCTGGTTATCAAAATGAATGATAGTAGGCTCCATTGATTGTCCAAACAATCCTGCAAGGAGCTTACGAAGCCTACGAAGCCACATTGCTTCTCGAGCTGCCACACAAGCTGCAATATACTCTGCCTCTGCTGTACTCAATGCTACGATGACTGCTTCCTACTGCACCAGGATATCATAGCAGATCCCAAACTGAAGCAACATCCAGAGGTGCTCTTCCGATCGGTGACACTCCTTGCCTAATCAGAATTAACATAACCATGCAGCTCCAAGTCCACATTTGAAGAATATCTCAACCCATATCCAACTGTGCCATGCAAGTATCTTAGGATATGTTTCGCTGCAACATGTAATTGCCTTGGTTCACACATGAATTGACTAAGTGCACTCACTGCATAGCAGATATCAGGTCTAGTGTTAACTAGATACATCAAGGATCCAATCAACTGCCTGTACATCGTGGGATCCACCAGGTTTGAACTAGCTATAGCCTCTTTCAACTTATGTAGGTTGGTTTCCATAGCTGTAGACATGGATTTGCAATCCATCATGTCAAACCTCTTAAGTATGTCAATGGTGTACTTCCCTTGACTTAGAATGATCTCATCCAACTTCTGCCATACTTCTAAACCAAGGAAGTAGTGCATGTAACCAAGATCCTTCATTTTAAATTTAGAAGCTAACTCCTTGCATTTGATAATGAGGTGATCTTCTCCACTAAGAAATAAATCAACATAAAGAACCAAGATCAACTAGATTACCATATGCTTCAGGTTCACTAGGCTCCCTCTGAATCTTCAAGTACTTGCATCAACCTTCTGACCTCTTCGTCCAAGATTGCCTGCAACGCTTGCCTTAGATAAATGTTTTTCAGCACACACCTCTGGTATTGTAGAGAGTTTAGGATTGTCCTCCTCGACCTCATCCCAGATTGCTCTATTCTGAATAGGTTTGCGGAGCTACCAATGACAAATCCAGATGACAGTCTTGAGCAATTATGATCTCAGCAGCTGAAGGGATCCTTTAAGGATTTAGCACCTAGCCTTGCAATACAGTAATCTTCACTTCTTCTCAGTGAGTTACATAACTCCCTCTTGCTCCCTGCTTTAGAGATTGCAAAGAAGACTTCTGGAAGTGAACTCCCTCTAGCCACCAACTTAGTCCCATGGCTGCAAGTTGTGACTTCACGCTTGATCATTTCTTTGGTCGGCATGACTTCCTCACAAGATGCCTCAAGCTTTTCATCACTAAACAATCTCTCATCACCTTCTTACTTCTCGATCCATCCTAGAAGCGATTTAGAGAGAGATTACAAACAATTTATAACTATCCAAAGAAATATCAAGGCTAGAATCATACAAGGTTTACTATGACAAGTTATAGCATGAACACATAAAAGTGTTATGAACAATATTTAAAAAAAACATGAATAAAGAAATCAGCCTATAAGTGAAACATGTAGCACATATCAAAAAGATCAGAATGAAGGGATAAAGAACTTATTTTTATTGAATTCTGAAATAACTCTTTCTTCCATCTTTTACTCCTCTCGAGAGTGCTAAACTCAGCACAACAAAAAATAATCTGCACAACTACAAATTTCTTGAATGCATTATGCAGTTAGCATGTAGAACCAACTCTCTTCAAGAGTTCAAGGGTCTATCACAGTTCATGCATTAGAGAATGATATTGATGTGACCAACTAATCACCATCAAAATCGTAATTCTCTTTTTATTTCAGAGTCACACTCAGAAATCTTCACAACCAGCATGAAATGACTTGCAATAAAATAAATCTTCGAAGGATCTTATGCTAGTGAACACAATTCAAGAGAAACCACTATCTCTCTTTACTAATTACAAGATCCAACTAAGTGATATAACTCAACAAACAAAGAATACTTATCTCTTTAAATATTCTGATGGATGCAAATATTGGACGCAGTAAGATATGCTGCTCTTGCGCATAGATCAACACACAACCTTCATAGCTTGAACACAGGCCCATGGCTTAGAATAGAAATTCCCTAGAATCCTTTTGAAGAGAGATCTCATCCACATCCGCAAATGAAGCATGCTGATTAGGCCTGGTAGAGCAATATTTTGCATAGTGACCAAACTTGTCACAACGAAAACATTGGACTTTGGAGAGGTCCCACTTCTTCTTGAATGCGGGAGCACCATCAGCTCCTTTATCTCTATTCCTCTTGAAATATCCTTTCTTTCCACCTTTCCCTTTCTTCTTCGAAGATTGAGCGGAAAGAACATGAATGTCTTCATTTGTAGAGCTTCGACCAATAATTCTCGCAGCCAACCTAGACTCTTCTTGAATACAATCTGCCCTCAAACGATCAAACTTTGGAAGTTTCGATCTTACATTGATTCCTTGAATGTAAGACTCCCAAGATGAAGGGAGACCATTAAGGGCAAGCATGGTCAAGTCCTTGTCATCTATTACATGACCAATCGTAGAGAGTTGATCTCGCAACTCCGAAATTTTCATGAAGTAAGCAATAACCGTTTCTCCTTCCGCCATCTTAACATGATGAAGTTGTTGCTTTAGTGCAAGAGCCCGGCTAGTGTTGTTGATTTCGTACATCTCCTCCAAAGCTTTAAACATCTCTCTTGCTGTCTTCAACTTGGAGACAATAGGAACGATATGATCCTTCACAGAATCAACTAACATCTTCTTTGCCTTGATATCTTTCTTCTTCCATTGAATCTTCTCTTCCTCATCAGTAGGCTCGAAAACTTTGCTCTCCACGAACTCAGCCAATTTATTTTCCTCCAAGGTGAGCATAATTCTAAATCACCAAGATGTGAAATTTATTGCTCCCTCAAGTCTGTCCTCGATCTTGAGTCCGTTCACCATCTTAATGAAGGGATAGATGTGATCAAAGATGAGAAAGAGTAATAAGAGTATCACTGCAATACTAAATCTGATCAAGATCTTCTTCAAACCCGCTTTGATACCATGTTAGTTTTATGATCAGATTAATGCACAAAAAATTAATTCAAAATCAGACACAATAACACAACAGATACCCTGGGAAAACCCTCCTCTTGAGGGAGAAAAACCCAGCAACAATATATCACTTATATACTGAATTATCACAATGATGATCTCCTTATAGGAAGCCGATATGAAGGCCTATATACAAGCACCAATATTATAATTTATGATGCACACAGAAATATATAGAGACAAATCGTTGATCAACTCACAGCCTTCAATAAGGACGAACTAAGATAACTCAATCTGCCTTGTACAAATTCGCGCCAAGTAGAAGTGAAGTGGAATGCAAGAACAAATGAAATCGATGATGAACAATGAGAGAGGCATCGCCTATATATACAATATGGAAGGGAGACGTGACCCTTGAAGAACACAAGTCGGCCAACATAGAAAGATGCGCCTCTCTATAAAATCGCGTCCTTGAAGGTAGTCGGCCTCATTTAACAAATCGACCCTCTTCATTAATTAATCACAATATTATTAATGACGTGTCTCTTGAGTTTATCCAATTGCTATAAATTAAATATCCTTACCTATATTTAATTTATTATTCTTGAACAAGGAGATCGCTGGAAGTGAATACCAATGCTGCAACATCAACATGTTGCCCCTCAACCCCATTGGGGTCTCCACTTTCAAACCCCCATGAGGGCATTGCCCCTCAACCCCATCGGGGTCTCCACTTTCAAACCCCCATTAATTATTGGGATCTTTTGTCACATGAGAAACTTGGTTTCATATAGGGGGTGATGAGGAATTGGGATATAACTCTTGAGTGAGTTGATTTAGATGTTATTATTGCACAAATTGCCAAAAATCTCTTTAGATGAGGAAACTTCTACATATGACATGGCTAGTGGAAGTGGCATTGTAAGTCATTTTTCGGTCTATGATATGTATTAAACTTTAATCTTGATTTTTATATGATAAGAAATTGATAATATGTTCTACATATTTAGTAATGTGTTTTTGAAGAATATTTTTAAAAATTTATGTATTTTCAAATGTTTGATAAATTTTTTGAGTTATTGCCAAGTTTTTCCTTGAGTTTTTAAATTTTTTGGGCCTACCAAGTGATTGCCGAGTTTGAGTTTTTCAACTATGTTTGAAACTAGTTGTCTTTAAAATGAATTGTTATTCAACTTTAATTTCGTAGAGGCTTAAATGGTCCCTCAATGTTTGAAATCGTATTGAGATCATGTGTGTCCATTGTTCTTAAATTCTTACAATTGCTAACAAATTATTTGCTTTACGTTGAAATAAAGCAAGTTTAAAGTGCAACTTTTCTGATTATAATATAGGTAATTCGTACCAAGTTAGACTTTTCTTAGAATAGGAGGGTCTAGGACTTCTTACTGTTGTCCACAAATTTTGCTAGGTCAATAATCCCTTTATAAGTCTTCCAATTTTTTTTTGTGATTCTCTTGAAGGTTTTAGAAGATTTTGAATGGTCTGTTGTGGGAAATGCACGCATCTTAAGAAACTTCAAGTGAGAATTGAGAACTAAAACTCAAGTGTAACTTGTCCTTGCACTAGATGGGATTTATGTGTCAAGAAAACTTATCTCGTGTACCATGTGTGGTCTATAATTCATATTCTTTTATGTAGGGGTTCATTTTGTTAGTGTTGTAGCGGCGGGAGATATTTTCTCCTAATTATATCTTGCTCAAGGCAGGCCGGCCTTCATCTTTTATAAATAAAATATATTTGTTCTAGGTCGGCCCTAGAGAGAAGGCCGCTTAGTTTGGTATTTATAGAGGATGGATTCCCCTCATTTTTTCATCAATTCATTCAACTCAAATTCGCACTGCAGCAGCAGTTAGCATCCTTGCAGCAGCAGATCAGATTTTTGTAAGAAGTGTTATCATTCAAGATTTAGTGCTTTCAAGATTTGATACAAGGAGAAGTGTCTCTATTCATTGTATTATACTCGGCCTTGTCTAGGGCCTGATTTGTATGTAGTTTTCTGCACTTATTATTCTGATATATAAGAGAATATTCTTTGCTGGGTTTTCCTCCCTCGAGTAGGAGGGTTTTCCTAGGGTAATCATTGTGTTAATTGTTCATTGTGTTGTATTTTCTGCTTTTCGACATTTTTGATCCTAAAAACTAACATGGTATCAGAGCAGGTTCAATAAATCCGATCAGATTTGTCTAAGCAAGACAATCTTCTGAAAAAAATAAAAAATAAAAAAAAATGAGGGAAGATATTCTGATTACTTTGTTGAAGATTATTCCAGCCATCTTGGCATCACAAGGAATCGATTTATTACAGATTGGAATCAATAACAAAACAAGTTGATTATTGGAGAATATTATTGCTTGAGAAATCGTGGCATTTTGGTGTTGAAGTCGCAGCCTTTGCACAGTTTGCATTCATCGATTTGAGGATAGAAAATTATTAAAAAAAAAATCGTGGCTTTTCATTCACAGCACATTCAACAACTTGGAGCCTTTGTTGGCAGTTATTCATGCAAGATAAAATCGTGGAAAATTGTCTTAGGGAGCACTGGCCTTTGAGGAGAAATTGTGGATTTATATTGACTGATTTGAGCCCAGAATATCAGCAATTGGAGTCAAGGATAGATCATGGTAACTTGCATACAAGTGGCGTTTCATATAGGAGAAGACAAAATCATCATTGGAGACAAGTTCGCTGCCACTCCAGGCAAAGAGGTGTTGAGCTCGAAGATTTAATTGCTGTTTTTCGTGATAAGGAAGAGGATAATGCAAAGAAGGTGACAAAATTGGAGTCGTTATTGGAGACTGCTACACAAGAGAAATGTGAGCTTGAAAAATAGTTGAAGTTGGTAGAAACAAGGTTTATGGAATTGAAGCAAAACAATTTTCTGAGCAGGTACCTGAATTGAGGGTGAAGATGGAGGATTCATCGGAAAGCTATTGGAGGTTGAGAACAAAATTGAGGTCTTGCAACTTAACAACAGGGATGCACAAGACAAATTGGAAACACTTGAAATAGATCTGAAGAGTGCTATTAAAGAGATAAGTATTTTATGTTTGTACCTTTGAATAATGATCATGAATTTAAATAATCATGTAGTTAATAATAATTCATGCAAACAACATTGGGAATAGTGAATCATGTATGCTTCTAGCATTGGTCTGTATATTTCTCTTCAGGGTAGTTTGATTCTATGAACTATTATTAATCTCTCTAAAATGCAGGATGGAGAGAGATTGCATAAAGAATTCAAAGGGAGGAAGAGCTTGAGGCATCCGGTGAGGAAGTCATGTCGACTGGAGAAATGAACAAACATGAAGACTTAGCTTGCAGCCATGAGTTTGAGTTGGTGGCACATAACTTCACTGGAGACATCTCTCGAGGGCACAAGGTTGGGTCAGCCTTGGATGGAGAGTTTGCATCAACAAAGAAGACTGAGAAAGATGAAGACACTAAACAATGGAGAACCTATACAAATTGTCATTGCGATTAGCTACTTCGAAGAGGAGGAAATGACATTCAAAGGGAGTTAAATTCCGAGAATTCAAGGCATGAGTTGAGAGCATGTCCGGGAAAAGGATTAAGGTTCTGAGATCAGTCAATGGAGGGGAGTTCACTTCCAGAGGATTTCTTTGCAATCTCTGAGGCAAGGATCAAGAGGGAGTTTTGTGACTCACTGAGAAGAAGTGAAGGTGTCAGCTAAGTGGGTTGTAGTGTTGCAAGGATAGGTGCTAAAGTCCTTGGAAGACCTCTTCAGCTGCAAAGAACAAAATTGCACAAGACAGTCAATCTGGATTTGACATTGGTAGCTCCACAAACCTATTCAGAATAGGGTGATCTGGGATGAGGTCGAGGAGGACAGTCCTGGACTCTCACAAGTCAGTAGTGCCGGAAGTGTGCATTGGAAACCGTTCCTCTAAGGCAAGCATTGTAGGCAATCTTGGATGAGGAGGTCAGGAGGTTGATGCAAGTACTGGAACTTCAAAGGGAGTCACATCATCATGAAGATTTGTTGTAATGTATATTTCTCTGAGATAGAGAAATATGAGGTGAAAGCCCTTGTAATGTATATTTCTCTGATACAGAGAAATATGAGGTGAAAGTCTGTGTAATTTTCAGGAGAGATGTGAACCCTTGTACATCTCTAAGACTGAGATGTGTTTCTTTCCACACATGGGAGTAGTTTCTTTCCATCACATGGATGAAGTGAACATGTGACATCATGTTGAGAGACTCCATGACGACATGTTGAGAGACTTTGTGATGAACCCTTGTACATCTATGAGACTGAGATGTGTTTCTTTCCACACATGGGAGTAGCCATTGTGGACGTCATGTTGAGAGACTCCATGACGACATCATGTTGAGAGACTTTGTGATGAACCCTTGTACATCTTTGAGACTGAGATGTGTTTTCCACAAATGGGTGTAGCCATTGTGGACATCATATTGAGAGACTCCGTGATGAACTCTTGTACATCTCTGAGACTGAGATCTGGTTTTCCACAAATGGGTGTAGCCATTGTGGGTGTCATGTTGAGAGACTCCATGACGAGGATATCTAAAAAATACCTCCCTAGCTAAGAGGGAGTGTTAGTGTTGTAGCGGCGGGCAATATTTTCTCCTAATTATATCTTGCACAAGGCAGGTTGGCCTTCATCTTTTATAAATAAAATATATTTGTTCTAGGTCGGCACTAGAGAGAAGGCCGCCTAGTTTGGTATTTATAGAGGATGGATTCCTCTCTTTTTTTCATCAATTCATTCAACTCAAATTCGCACGTCAGCAGCAGTTCGCCTCCTTGCAGCAGCAGATCAGATTTTTGTAAGAAGTGTTATCATTCAAGATTTAGTGCTTTCAAGATTCGATACAAGGAGAAGTGTCTCTATTCATTGTATTATACTTGGCCTTGTCTAGGGCCTGATTTGTACGCAGTTTTCTACACTTATTATTCTGATATATAAGAGAATATTCTTTGTTGGGCTTTCCTCCCTCGAGTAGGAGGGTTTTCCTAGAGTAATCACTGTGTTCATTGTTCATTGTGTTGTATTTTCTGCTTGTCGACATTTCTGATCCTAAAAACTAACACATTTCACCATTTATTAGGAACTTCTTGAATCTACTCAAAAATCACTAGGGAGGTGCAAAAAAGGGGTTTGCCTTGATTGGGCATAAATAATGTTGTTTAAAGGTTATTTTGATTCGTTGAAATCTTTGTTGGTAGATATTAATGCCATTGCTTAATTGCATGCATGCAATATGGTCAACATTTTCTTCTTGTAAGTTGTCTTGATCAAGTTCTTATTGGTAAGACATCAATTTCCAAAATCAATGGCCCTAACCTCTTGAATAAATATTACATATTTACACCAACAACATGGGCCAAGCAATCATTTTTGGCTACAAATGTATTACTAGCATTGGTAATATATGTGATGGCTTTCTTGAGGCGCAAAAGGCTTAGTTGGCAACATTAAACCAAATAAATGAAAATTTCTTCAAGACAACAAACATGTTTATCACAAGAAGGCCATAATTTTTGATAAATTTGTGCTAGCACTTTGCTAGGCATTCAGGATAAGAAAGCCTTGAAGATCCATACTGATATTTGGGATGTGCTGGTCTATCATAGCCTTTATTATTTTGAAATCAACTTTGAGCCCTTCATTAGGAATGTATGTTACACCAAGTTTTTGGGATGAGGATTGTAGGGGATGGGGGGATGCATGTCAAGGTGATTTTTTTGGAAGGCCATTTTTTAGGGGACAATAGGAACACCTATTAAAAAATTAGGGAAAATTAAAAAATATACAAAATTTCAAATATTCATATGATAACATTGATAAGGCATTCATCATATACATTAAGAACCTTAGTATATAACATTAGAGGTGAATTGAGATTTCACATTAGAGTCAACACACAAATTAACAAAAGTGCATTGCTTTCATTTTCAATGAGCATATATTATTACATAAAAATTACAATAAAATGCCAAAAGGCTACAAGTTTCAACTACAAAATGACAAAAACATAGGAAACCTGCCATTGTTCCTAATCAACATCTACTAACACTACATCAAAATTGGAGTTTGAGTTTGGGTCATTACCACCATGAGGGATTGCTTAATCCAATTGAACCCCATTCAATCCCTCTTGTGCATCCTTCTCATCAACTAGTGTGGCATCTTCAAAATTAACATTCTATTGTGTAGCTGGAGTTTAATGGTATTTAGGGGTTTGTTGATCTTGAAGTGGCAAGGCACTATGCATG
Source organism: Sequoia sempervirens (assembly GCA_007258455.2). Classification (NCBI taxonomy): domain Eukaryota; kingdom Viridiplantae; phylum Streptophyta; class Pinopsida; order Cupressales; family Cupressaceae; genus Sequoia; species Sequoia sempervirens. The sequence continues at coordinate 38,337 of VDFB02251942.1, read as the reverse complement.
ATCACCAACTTATTTGTTTGTCGAGAGGTAAGCCTATTCCTCCTAGTTGACTTGATGAAGTTATATGTGGATTAATTCCTCTTTGTAGGTTTGTGTGTGGATCAAACTAGGCTTGTCCCTAAATTTGAGAAAATAAATAGGACCAAGAGGTTTAGTCAAAAAATTGGCTGGTTGCTCCTAAGAGGTACAAAAATAGATAGAAATATCTTCACAATCTATTAGTTGTCAAATATAGTGATGATGAATCTCAATTTGTTTGGTTTGAGTGTGGTACAGTAAATTCTTCACTAACTTCAATACTCCATGATTATCACCAAAAAAAGGAGCAGGAGTATGTTGAGAAAGCAATTAATTTGTCAAAATTCTTTGTAACCAATTTGCGTCACAACTAGCACTCACCACTATTTTGTATTCAACTTTAGTGGAAGATAGAACTATGGCTCGTTGAAGCTTACTTTGCCATGAAACCACTCCCGAACCCAAGGAGAAGATGTACCTAGTAGTAGACACTAAGTATCAATTGTTCCTCTACCCAATTATAGTTTGTATATCCAATCAGCCCAAAAACTTCTGTCCTTTGATAAAGTGTGCCAAAGTCAAGAGTAAGTTTGACATATTGCAAAAGTTGCTTTTTATAGCTAACCAATGAGAAAGCTTCGGTTTTAACAAAAATCGAGAGAGATAGCTAAGAGTAAAGCAAAGATATGATCTAGTGGATGTAAGATATATCAAGCTGCTCGCTAATTGTTTGTAGAGTGATTCATTGAGTGGGAATGAATCATCAAATGTTGACAATGTTAGCTCAACCTCCATAGGTGTGGAAGATGAGTTACTAATGGTTATCCCAAAATACTCCAAGAGATTTGTGGCATATTTGATTTGAACCATGAAGATGTATTGATTAAATTGCCAAAACTCAACTCCTAGGAAGTAATGTGGAAGGTCTAAATTAAACATGTTAAAATTCGCACATAATTTTGATTTTACTCATTGAATTGTAGTGGCTGTGGTTCATGTAAGGGCAAGGTCATCAACATATACAATAACAATCACAATATCCTTACTATTTCTTTATACATAAAGATTTAGATCATAAAGGCTCCTTTTAAATCCAAAATCTTTTTGATGTTTATCAATTTTGAGAATACCAAGCTCAAGGAGCTTGGTTAAGTCCATAGGACTTAATCAATTTGCAAACTAGATGTTCATGACTAGGAACTTGAAAACCTTAGGTTGCACCATATAAACCTCCTCATGCAAGTCTCATTCAAGAAGGCTCTTGTGACATCCATGTAATACACCTTTCAACCAAACGAAATAGCTGCAAGGAGAAGCAATTGAAATGTGACCATCCTAGCAGTAGGAGCAAAGGTCTCTTCATAGATAATCCCTCCTATTGCAAATATCCATTAGCAATTAGACTTGCCTTATACTTCTCTAGGGAACCATCAGCTTTGCATTTTACCTTATAAACCCATTTGCATCTAATGAGCTTTTTACCTGGAGGCAATCCAATGAATTCCCAAGTATGATTCTTCATTAATGTATCATACTCAACCTCAATGGTAGTTTTCCATTTTGGTGTCTCTGTTGCCTCATCAAAATTTTGTGGTTCAAAAACTTGAAAGAGATTAGAAGATAGAGCAAAATGAACATGTTAAAAAATAAAACCAACAACGTGTTTTCCTTTTTTCCATGGTCTTTGATCTGATTAAGGAAGTTCATCCTCATGTAAACCATCTAAAGTGGAATGATACCGCTTAGGTCTTTGATGTTGCTCAAGTACATGTTGTGTAGGAAAAAATTCTATAGGAGCCTAAGCTGGAGAGGGAATACTTTTAGTGTTGTGTTTGTGATATACAAGTGAAGAACTAGCCAAAGGCTGCCCTAGAGTTTTGCATAGTTCATCTTTTAAAGGTACCTTGATACTAGATTCAAGAACTTTGTTTACCTCTTGTTGAACATAGGAAAAATATGGCTCGATCTCTTTTACATCAACATCCTGATTAACAATGACTTTGTTAGTATAATTATGAATAGGCTTGTATGCCTTAGATTGTTAGCAAACAAATACTTGATACTCTTTGAATATGCTTATGCGTTTTTTGCTCAAGAACTAAAATATATGCGGTTGAACCAAAAATACAAAGGATGTTACGTCAAGTATGTTATCAAACCAAGCTTCTTTTGGTATGATTTTCTACAAGGCTTTAAGAGGACTATGATTGAGGATATAAATTGATGTGTTCATAGCTTTTCCCTAGTATTGGTAGGGCATGCTTTTTCTGTGCATCATGCACTATGCCATGTTCATAATAGTCCTATTACACCTTTCAACCACTTCATTATGTTCCAATTAATTGGTGCTAAATCCCTTAGTTTCACAAAATTATTTGAATTGAGTGGTGGTGAATTCCTCCCATTACTGGGCTATAGAGTCTTGATCCAACACCTTGTGAATGTTTCAATTAACACCTTGAATTATGGGAAGGCACCATGGCAATCGACTTCTTTTTTAACAAGTCAACCTACATCTTCCTAGAGAAATCATCCACCTATAGTAGAAAATACATTAAATTGTTGACAGTGGGATATTTCCAAGAAGGCTCACAAAGATCTGCATGAATTAGATCCAAAGGTCCTGTTGGTGTACGTTTTATCATCCATCGAACACATAGAATAAAATGTCCAGAGACACTCTATCCTCTCTTGAAAAACCACCGCGTATGCTAAGATTGCGAGAAGATCATATGGCGATTCCAAGGTTTCTTTTGTCAGGTCTTGACGTGTGGATAAGCTCAATGGGCGTTGTGATTTGCTGGTAATACACAAGGGGACTTATGTTAAAGAAATTTTCACAAGTTCGGGACTTCGGCGGATTTATCATTAAAGGCTCTCTTCAATTAGGACTTCAATTTGGATCTCGAAAAAAAAAGGCAAAAGGATAAGGGTTTAGGGGATCTATTCTACGCCTAATAATTTAAGAGACAGTAAAGATTAGGTGAAAGGAAATAACCGCACTTTGTTTCACCTCCCTAGGACAACTACACAAAGTGGGTGCAATCTTCTAAGGGCGTGATTGTAATTTTCAAGCCTCGAACGAGACCGAAGTTAAGCTTCCACAATTATAAGCTTAGGCTAACTTTACGCATCGAATGCAAATCATCCATTCGAAGAAAGTATGAGCAATATTTCACCATTGAATCTATACGATCAATCTCTCATTCACTTAACCAATATTCAAAGCAAGTTCTACTTAACTTAATTCTAACTCTAATCTATGGCAGAAGAAGATATGCAACCTTGCTTACTACTTGACAATAAAAGTTATTCAAAGCAAATCATGCATAAGAGCTTTTATTATCGAAAATAGTCTCAATGCAACAATTTCATATACTGTCTCCACACAAATGAAAGTGAGAGATCGCCAGTTTAAATAGAGTTTTCAAAATGAAATGAAGGGCGGAGATTAAAACAATATTAACGACCAAGATTAATACAACCCAACCCTAATTAGGTTGCCCAAAATAACATCAGTTATCAATCAGTAAACAATCAATAACAGGCAGTGAAGTGGCAGTTGGAGCTATCATCAAGGAGAGGCGCCCCTATTTTCTTGGGCAGCATTGTGCTTAATGAATTTGGACACGACCGCGATAACCTCCTCCATCGTGACGGGCGGCAACATGCTAATCCAGAATTTCAGTCCATCCAAGTCCTCAACACATTTGGTGAAGGTGCTTTCCCAATCCGCCTCCTGCTTCACAAAATCATTCCGGATGGCCAAGAGACTTGCCACTCTCGTGAAATCCTGTCTCAGAAGTGGTCCAGTAGTAGAGAAGAAAACCTCCTGAACCTTACGTTTCAACCTCTCCAGCTGCATGTCGTTTTCCCAGACAATCTCACGGTCAAACCCTTTGCAGCTGTCATATAAATTTTCTCCCGGATTTCTTTGACTTGCTCTTCAACTCTGAGTCCGTTCGCTTTCGCCCTTTCCAGAACCTCTTTCCGTATAGTTACTGCCCAAAACCAATGGTGAAAATCATAAGCTACTCCTGCAGCAATCACCTTTCTTTCAACCAACTCTTCTCTTGGAACGCCCTTCAGGACCTTGAGGCATGGAATAAGCCTCTCTTGAATATCTAGAAGGTTGTCCCAAATTTCCGCCATATCAACAAGTCTGGAAAGAAAAGAAGAAGTTTTCCCGTAGGCGAGTGCCAATTTCTCCATGAATGAGGCTGCCTCGGCGCCCTCGCTTATCATCCATTCCTGAGCCTCCTTGGCTGTGACCATCCCTTGCTCTACATCCTTGGATATTTCCTATGAGGGATTAAGAAGAGGAGGAGCTATTGCATCACCTTGATTAAGTGGCTGGGTCAGATGCCGTATGTAATCCTTCAGGCGTTCAACTTCCTTTTTATATTCCTTCTTTTTCGCTACTTCTTTTTCCAGTCTCGCCTTGACAGTTGAGACGGAATTATCTAGTTCCTCCACTTCTTGGCCTTTTGTGGTTGGGCCAAGATCTACAGTGGTTATGGCGTACTCTTGAGGAGTGATCTCATCTTGTGGCTTGTCCACTGTCGGTACTACGATGTGTATGGAACGGTTGCCGGCCTCGTCCCTCTGAATGGTAGAAAATTTCTTGGCAGGTTTCTTAATAGCAACTTGTTCTAACCTTGCCAAGAAGTTCGCAGTATCATCTTCCTCTTGGGCTTCCTCTGGTGCCTGAATCTTCATCCTTTCTATCAACCAATCCGGGATGGTAGGCTGCTCAATGCCATCTTCTTCCCGAACGTTCTCTTCATTGGGAACATCCAAGACTCCTCTGAGGGCGGAAATCATTCCCTCTTCGAAGTCCTCATCTTGGACTTCCATCTCATTATCTGAACCTAGTATTTTTGTGCCCGTATGAGATGAGGGCTCATCGCTATCCAACTGAATAGGCTCATTGTTCTCTTCTTGGACTGCAGAAGCTCCAATCATTTCAACCAAGGATTCCTCTGCGGTGGCCACTAGTTCATCAATATTCCGAGACGCCGTAGAGCGAGATGGTTCTCCCCTCTGTCTTTTCTGAACAGGCTCTATACTTGGAACTACTTCCTTCCTCTTCTCGCCAATCTCAACCAAATCCTGATGGGATGCGCCAACATTGGAGGAATACGACTCCGTCTCGCTCAGTAAATCATACGTGAGTGTTATTCTTTTCTGTCTCATCTCCTGTACATGATGGTCAACCCACCATTGAGAGTACTTGGTCACTGGTCTCATCAAGGTTGCCAAGTCTGAGTGCTTAGGCTCTGACCACTTTACGGGAGGAAGAGGTCGACTCTCCTCGAAGCGTGGCTGGACATAATTCCCATCGTCCTGCAACTGATCAGGCACCCGACAAGGTTCGATCGCCCTCATGAAGTCTACTGGCATTCTGGACTATAATCTTCTTCTGACCTCGTATTCATCAGCAGCGTTCGCCCAAAAGTCCTCCAGTTCCACTCTGTGCTTGTACCTTCTCCCATCCACTGTCCGGATATGATGATGTGGGTCAAAATTGGCCTTGGACTTATAGGCTGTGAATGGGTACCACTGGATTTCCAGCCTGGCGCTCTCAGTTGCTTGCGTCGATGTATAGGATTCTAACATATTCCCGATGAAGAATGGGAATGTAACAGCCGCCTTTTTAGTTGGCCTCTGGTTGTTTTGATATTCTTCCAGCTGCCTCAGGACTTCAAGCAGGATTATCCGATTTGTCGGATAGATGGGCAACTTATAGGGATTTCCAGTAAATCCCTGGATCCTGCCATATGTAAATTTTGGAAACTGGATGAACCAGGATCCGTACTTACTGATCAAACTCTTTGCCTCATGACTTAGCCTTTGATGCACTCCTCCTTGAAGTGTTCTGGTGATATACATTAAGAACTCATCATGCACCCGCCTGAAATGAGATTTCTCCTTCAGCTGGAGTTGTGGGTAGCAATCATAAGGTCTGAGTTCATTTTCTCCATTGCCAACTTTGCCTTTGCAAACTAGTCCTGAGTATTTATATGACCTGGCCAATAAGTAGACAATATACGAGCTCATGTGAAAAGACTTAGTCTCTTCCAAATTGACCAACTGCTTGTGAAGATTGTTACTTATCATTCAAGACCAATTGAACATTTTAACTCCGGAAGTGATTTCATCTATGAAGTAATACATCCAATTTTCAAAAAATGCACCTTGAGGGTTGCCAGCTATTCTGTTCAGCATCAAAATGATGTCCCCAAAATCTTCTTTAAAGTCTGTCCGGCGTGGTCTCTTAGGCATCTTCTTTATTGATGTTTTAGGCTTCTCCAGCCATGCCTTGTTAATATTTGTGGCGCATAAGTCTGGCTGGCTGTCATACAAACTCTTAGCTTCCTCCTTGGTCTTGTAGACAGTGCGAGAATGTGTTGGGATGCCAAAGGTCTCTTGAATTGCTACCTCGCCCAAGTGTGCCAAAATTCTGCCGTTGGGTGCAATGATCTGTCTTGTCTGAGCATTGTAATGGATGGCACATTCTACTATCAATTCTGCACAATCCATCGCAGGCGGGAATCCAGCTCCCTGAAATATTCCATTTCTCACCATTCGTCTGGCAATTGGTGTCGGATTTCCGTCCTGTCCATATACTCTTTTCTTGAACTCTATGAAGTCAACATGTCCCAGATCGGTGTCTGCAACATTTTTCCACTTTGAATTTATTTTTGACTCCCGCTGTGCGCCTTTGCTGGCGAACTTCATTGGCGCCTTCTTTGATGATTCGCCCACCGTGGTCATCAACCTGCAGCCAAAATATTAATACAAAGACTTTTAAAAAAAAAAAATTTTCGTGCCTTGTGTTCGAATATTTTACTTTCAGCTTATTAAATAATTAAATTTCTGCGAAAAAGCAAGCTGAAAGTAAATGATTTAAATTGAAATTTGGCTAGAGCTTAGCCAACATGAAAGAGACAGAAGAAGAATGGCGAATTTATTCGATTGAACTTCAAACCTCAGGAAAGAACCTCTGACTACAGATCAGATTTAAATTTCGAGAATTTAATCAAAAAGCAAGTGATGAAGTGCGCCTCTCTTGCACAGAAGTTCAACTTTCAGCAAATAAATCCTTTCCTTCCTCGAGAAAAAATCTTCTTCAGCATAAAATTACTTCTTCCTCTGGGAAATTCAATCTTGCTTGCTGAATAATTGATTGCCTTAGAATTTCGAGAGAGATTAACTTTTCTTTAGCTGCGTCTGTGAAAAAATGAGTTGCTGAAACTCATTATAATGCTGAAGAACTTGATTTGTTTTAGCAACTGCCTTCTTCTCTCTCGATCTCGATTTGTTTTCTCTTGTTCAAACAGCCAAGTTTCCTTTATTTTTCGAAAAGAATTCATGTCGACCTTATCCAAGCAAATCTCTTTGATTTTCAAAAATTCAATTTTTGCTTAAATGTTTATCTTTGATCTTCAAAATTTTGAAAAAAAACACTAAATATCCAATTAAATTCGTTTTTTCCAACTTTAAATTCATGGCGAATTTAATTTTGCCCATTGGATTTCATCTTTGTCCGGCGTAATTTATCTTCTTCCGACTCACGTCTGGCGAATTTTATTTTGTCCAAGGCGTTTTAAATTTCTAAGTATTGGAATAAATTATTAAAATATTAAAATATTTTAATTTATTCCAACCCGTTCCTTTTGGACCCATGGCTATTTTGATTTTCTCTCCATTTTCTTTGGCTAAAAGTTCATTTTCCAAATTTACTTCGATTTTCGTCTAGCCAAGTCAAAATTTTAGCCGTTCTGTCGATAAATGTTATGCCAGATCCTCATTTTCTCCTGCCATGGCAGACTTTGAATTGTGTTGGGCACATTTTCTTCGGCCAAAGTCAATTTTTCTCTTGGTCGGTTGAATTTCTCTAGGCAAAGTCTTTGTCTGGATGTCTTCCTTAGGCAAAATTCCATGATGCTTGACAAATTTTTTATCCCTTCTAGCCAAGGGCGGACTTTCTTGCCTCTTTGCCTTGTGCATTTTTATCTGTATACTTGGCCAATTTTATCAACTTTTCTCTAGGCATCCATACTTAGGCGAATTTAATTTTTCCTCTTCTTTCATGCTAGGCGAACTTCATACTTCCTTTACCATGTCCCAGGTGGACTTCCCCAAGTCTTTTCCACCTTCCATCAAGACATGGCGGACTATTTCAAGCCTTTGCCTTTCACAATTCGCACTTTTCCTCTTGAAAATATTAAAATACTTAGCCAAAATTTCAATTTTTTCTCTTTCTAAGCCTCCATACTTAGGCAAAATTCGGATTTTCTCCTCAAGGCACCAAACACTTAGTAAAATTTTCAATTTTTTTCCTCTTGTATGCCTAGGCGGACTTTCCAAGTGTTTGGCCAAGTGAAGGGCGGACTTTCCAAGGTCTTTGCCATATTCTATCAAGGCTGGGCGGACTTTGAAGGCATCTTGTCAAGGTGAGGCGGACTTTGGAAGAGTCTTGCCAAGTCCCACTTTTTAAGGGCCGACCTCTTCAAGTCCTTGCCATTCTTTTCTTCATTGGTGGGCGGACTTTGGGCAGGTCTTGCCAAAGCTAGGCTGGGTCTGAAATTTCCTTGCCAAGTCCCACTTTTTAAGGGCCGACCTCTTCAAGGCTGAACATGTTGCTTAATGGTGAATTTTCCAGACTTAGACAGAATTTTGCCATGAATTTTATGCTCTTTTGGTTGATTTTTGGTGATTTTCCTCTCAGATCTGACTGATTTTTCAATGATTTTTCCAGATTTTTCCAGATTTTTCATGCTTTTGGGTTGATTTTTCTCAGATTTTTGACTGATTTTTCCATGCTTTTCCTGATTTTTTACTTGATTTTTCGATTTTCCCTTTGATTTTTCTGATTTTTTGGTTGATTTTTGGATCTAAAGATGGAAAGTTGACTCGTTGACCAGGGTTGACTTTCTAAAAATAGAAAAAGCAAAATCCCTAAAAAATAGGGAACCGTTTGGTCCAAAAATGCCAAAAATGAAAAAATGAAAAAGCAAAAAAACAGATTCCCTAAAAAATAGGAAGTGTCAGAATTGGCCGAAAGCACAGGCGATCCTCGTCTCTCGGGCCTTCTGAGCACTTCCATGACGTTTGTGCACTGATTCAAGCATGGTCTATTGACTTGGCTTGGATGACTCTCGGAAGACTGACTTGAAACTCTCAAAGAGGTGACTTCACGAAACCGTTGCATGGAGACAAAAACCTAAAAACTAGTAGACAACTGGGGGTCCCCATTTGCGATGGGGTGATGTGTGAAAAGGCCACAACAGGTCCCTTAGCACTCTAGGCACCTTTTGTAGGAAACAACTTCCTCTTCTATTTGCCAGACAAACACCCAACACACAAATCTTGTTTTCTTGAATAGGTGGCAACTCTTGAACCATATGGGCTTTGTTGAGCTTGGCCAAGTATTGAAGATCGGATGAACATATCTTTCATGCCAAAGAATACTAGCATTACCTTTGATAGCTAAGGCATGCAAGCTAGCTGTAGCAGGATCCACAAGCTTTTATAGACCCCCTTGCCCAATTCTTAGGGCAACAATTCTGTCCTATTTCACATCAGACACAATGCATTTCTTTCCACAAAACTTGACTTGGATGTTAGGATTTTTGGTAAGTTGATTGATAGTTAATAAATTTTTGATCATGACAGGAATATAATTATATTTATAACATTGTACATTAAAAACTTGAGAGAATCATTTAGTACAACCTTAACATCTCTTATCCCTTCAACCATATGGGATCTACCATCACCAAGTGAATCTATATCTGTATGATTAGAATTAACAGTGACCTTTACATGCTAGTCCTTTTAACACATTAAGTGTTTGGATGCTCTCGAATTAAAGAACCAATAATTGTTGCCAGTGCTATTTGAAAGAGGTGCCATGAGAGCAGACTCACCATTTAAATTATGCTCTTCCTCAATGGCAGTCACGTTAGCTTAACCATGCTTCTTGTTGGATAGATTGTACTATCTTTTTCTGCATCTTTTTTTAACATGGCCAAATTTTTTATAGTAAAAACATTTCACTTTTTTCTTTGGTTGAGTATTGTGAGAAGAAGCGTTACCAATTTTTTTTGATATGTGCCCTTAAACAAGGCAACAAAAACATTTTTTGGAATTCCTAGATGCTAATTCATCCTTTTTTTGTTGTCTGTGTTGTTTTTGCAGCATGTATTGACCTTATCAAAAGTTAGTGTCTGACTTTTAGCTAGTAGATGCAAAGACTCCGCAATAGCCTCAAAGGAGGGTGGTAGGTTATTAATGGCTAGAGCAACTATATCCTTGTTGTCCATTGGTTTGTTGACAATGATGAGTTGATCACTAAGATTCTTAATTTTTAAAAGATGTTTTGACAAAGACCCATTCTCATACAATTTTGTAGAAAACAACATATTTTTTGAGATAGAAGACCTTGCCCTTTTTTGAGATTTGATATTTGTTTTTTAGGTTATCTCATAATGTACTAGTAGACACAACATGATAGACTTTAGGGATTAAATCATCAGATACGGTTAATTTGAGTAATAAAAGGGTATTCCCTATGATATTTGTCAAAATGATTAATATTGTTGGCTAGCCTAGTTTCAATGCCTAGAAATTTTTTATCACACATTTGATACTTAGCGATTGTGAGTATCTTATGACTCCAGATGTTATAGATTTTCCTAGTGAGTTTATCTGCCTTTGGCAATACTAGATTTTGAATATTTTCCATTTTCTTAGCATTCAAGGAGCATTTACATGAACAATATCAAGTGGTTGGGAGGGATGAGAAGAGAAGGAGGAGGATTTCCTTGAACAATATGGCCAATACATTGTAGAATTTCAAGACTAGAGGAATGGGATACACACCTTTGGCTAAAGGCATCAACCAAAGAGGAGGGTTTTGGGCCATCCTCAAATGCACTCACCTCATCTTAGAGTTGTAGATGAGAAGATGTCTTTGCACGTTTCTTGGATTCTATGTGCTCATAATAGGTGCCATGGTCAAATTGTTCATTAGAAGGGGGAAAAGTGTTGGCTTTGTTAGTGGTGGGAAGGGTAGGGAGAGACATTTGGGTTAGGGCAGGGATTGCAGTGGAGGTGACAAGTGCAGAAGGACAGCATAAACAAGTATGGAGAAAGAGGGAAGGAAGATATTATAATGTATTAGAGGATAGAAGTGAGACAAAGCAAGAGTGACAAAGGGAAAGGGAAGGGGAGGAATGAAACATAAAAGAAGGAAGGGTAGTGAGGGATAGGAAATAGAGATAGGCAAATGAGAGGGGAAGAAACTCTTAGAGAATGTTTCAAGCAAGGGGGTTTGGATTAGGATGGGAAGGAGAGTGGGAGAAGGGAAAGGATAGTGAGTGTTTATATCAAAAGTGTGGGGTTTAGGGTAAGACGAAGGGCTGAATGGGAAAAGAATAGAAAGTAAATGAAAAGTAGGATCTTGGTCTAAAATGAAAAAGGGTGAAGAAGAATGAGAAAAAGAGAATTACGAAGATGCAATATGTGAAGAGGAATTTGTTGTTTGCTAATTTAAGTGTTATGTTCTGATTTGAATGCCTTAGTTGTTGGTTTTGGTAAGAAAAAGAAAGAACAAAAAGTTTTATGTATTTGCTTTTTACGTTCACCATATGAAAGATAAAAATAAGTTTACTACCTAGTTATCAAACTAGGTGTAATACTTTATTCTTTTCTTGTGTTTAAAAGCACCTAGCTAATTTGATTTCTTTCAATTAGAGCAATAGAGCAGTAACTCTTAAATCTAAAGCTAAAGACATTCAAACGCTAGAGCTAAGAAGAGGAAATGCAATTAGGAAATTGACAACGAAGGTTGAAAAACATCCTTGTAGCCAGTTGAGGTTGCAGAAGGCTGAAGATGGTTGGAAACTGCTGGAGGGAAGATTTTTGGGCTTTCTGGATTGGCATAGAGGATTCTAGAAAATCTCAGATGCTGGTGTAGGACCTCTGGGTGCTCGTGTTTGGTTTACAAACTCTAGTGATCCTGCCAAGCGCTCGTGTCTTTGGCATTGATCACTCTACAACTTTTTGAGGTTGCTTGCCAGTTTTTTCCAAGTCCTGCATTGCTTGCAGCATCTTGACATGACCTGTCTGTGAGAAGATATAGCTAATCTATGATAGGGTGAATACAAATTGTTGGGTGCCATTGGGAGGCTGACTTAGTCAGTCCCGTAGGTGGCATATGTGATGTCCCCATCCTAGTCAGCGCAGCTGGTTATGTGGTTAGCCTATTATTTCGATCCTCGTAGGCTGACAAATGTGTGCAGAGGATCTTCTGAGGCAGTTACTCAGTGTTTTGCAGCTTCAATATTGCAGTTGTTTCAGGTTGGGCCTTCGCAGAATCATTCAGAGTGGTTTTTCAGAGACTTTCTATTTTTAGAAAGTAGGGGAGGCGGAAGCTGCTATTTTTGGCAGGGCACCTGGTTCAGCTAGTCAGCTCAGAGTCGACCCAGTTCTCAGTTTGATGGTCAGATGGAGAAATAAGGAGTATTTAATGATTATTAAATATTTAATATTTTTGACTTTATATTAAAGTCACTTTATTAATATATTTAAATATTAATAATTAAATGGTATATTATAAAGTATTTTTAATACTTTATAATAAAGTGATATTTTTGACATAATGAATAATTATTATTCATTTATGAGACGTCATTTAATTATTTATAATTTCTCCTAAGTCTAAAAGGCGAATTTAATCATTTCATTAAATGCTTATTAAAAAGAGCTATTGGGTCGAATTTTTCAAGAGAGATATATATTCATAGGAAAGACAAATTGAACCATTATGATATGTTATTCAAATTTGTCTTGTATTTGCTCTGAGCATTGGAGTTTGCAAAACCTAGGGTTTCAGTAGACGAATAGATTCTGGAGAACGATACGTCTTCAGAGTTTGGCATACTGAGACTGTGCAATATCAGTTGAAGCTTGTCTTCTTGGTGACTTCACACAGAGGTTACAGATTGAGCTTATTGGCGATTTAGTCAGGGTTTGACAGAGAATAATCATCTAGCAGTTGAGGCGACTTCACAGAGTTCTTCTCACAGGGATCTGGCATTTATTTATTGAATCCGTACTTTATTTAATGCTGCTGCTGGGGCCGTACATTTCTGTACCAGCAAGCCGTACTTTCTTCATTTGCCAGTGGACATCCTCAGATCTCAGCTTCTGACATTTAGTTTGGGTGCGCCTAGGGTTTTCAGAGATTCAACATTGATTTTCAGAGACCAGAGATTCATTCTTTCATTCAGCCGTACCATTCTCTCTGTATTCTGGCGCCTGCAAGAAGAAAATCAGGTTCCTTCGTAATAAATTAATATTTCATTCATACCTTGTTGTTTGCTATTGTAAATGCTCTGGAAATGAAATAAAATGATGCGCCTACCTTCTCTGAACATTTTCAAAGCTTATTTAGAGCATTTTAATTTATTTTGAATTTATTAGCAATTTATGAGAAAATCGCAGCTTTCTGTTTATTTGCAAAAATCTATCAAAAACACAAAAAAACACAAAACTTGCAAAAAACAAAATTCACAGTTAGGGTTTCGTGGTTGAGAACCACCAGGGTTCTTACAGCATATTCCAACCTCAACAATAACATGTATTAGGGAGTGTGTGATCCCTACGTGATGCTGTTTTGGTGGTGTGTTTAGAGATTTGCACCTATATAGAAATCCTAGGAAGATCTCTAATGTATGGTGGTGTGCACAAGTGTTATGGAGGGAGACAAGGAGATGGAGATCTATGATGTGCCAAGGATGTAATGCAACAGAAGTTTATGAAAAATGGTTTGCAACAATGGAGTTAAAAACTTAGTGTGAGGACGTGATGGTGAGGATGAGAGTGATGGGGGAATGAGAGGGCTTGCAAATTCTAGGAAAAAGGGTGATTTGTAGGTGACTACAAGCTATGGAGGAAGGGATAACAATAAGCTATCAGATCTGATGTAAATTTGCAGCAATGGGGTAGATAGTTGCCAAGAATGAAGTCTAGTAGCACCAAGAGGCAAGAAGAATGCAAGAAGATCAAGAAGAAGGTTCAAATGAGGATGAAGATATGTTTATAGAACAATTCTGAACAACTATCCATTGAGAGAATGTAGCAAGGACAACTAAGTTTAGGGTTTCAACAGTTAGCAAGACTAGAGATTTGAATTTGAACTTAGATAAGGGTGCCCATGGATGTTGGTGTCCTTCAACAGTGAAGGTTCTAGTTTTCAGGGAAGGGTCTGTGACAACAAGATGGATCTGGAACTGTAGGTTTGGTACACTACAAATAGGTTTCAGGCTGAAGAATTGTGCTAAATGTTACCTGAATATGAATAAGGGAATGGATACCAAAATAATTGTAAAAATGTAAGGTGACAAGTGCAGAGTATGCAATTTTCAACCTTTCAATGACATATTGAAATGAGTTTGGAGAGAACCACACCATGGCATTATAATTCTAGAAACCAATAAGATATTTCTAGAACAAGTTGAATCAAGTATTGATATCATTTGGTGGGCCAAAGACCTGGTTGAATTGGAGAGGTAATGCCCACTTTTTACCTTCACTACCTGTCACAATGTAGTAATAACTTTTAAACTTTTCTACCTGAATTATAAAAAAGATCATTGTCAAGAAAGCTATTGTTAGGAAGAGAAAAGCTTGTAAAACATCAAATCAATTATCAATACTTCTGAAGCTAACAATAAAAAAAGACTCGCACATATTCTGCCTTGTCCAATGAGTTCCTGATCCAAGGTATATAATTAAATAGAGTTTTTCCTTGAGAGGTTTGACAGGTTGTGAAATTCTACGAATGCAAAAATTAAGCTCCTTTGCTTGCATTTTCTTTGCTTCAAATTTAATTTGAATAACCGATTCAACAATATTGGGTGGAGAGGGCCTTTTTCCTCCAATTAATCTTTGCCAAGGAATGATCCACCCACGGTGTAGGTAAAAGTAAGTTGTGAAGGCTTGATTTGCTCCCAAGCTTGGTCATAGAATACAAACTTGAACGATATATAGAAGGTAAAAGTGAAAATTTCCCTGTTCTTGCAAGGGGTCACATATGTCAGGAGACATGCTAGATATGCGAAGACCTAAAAATCATCTTTACCTATAATTTTGGAATAGATTCTTGTTCAGAAGTGGTCTTTGTCTTCAAGGATTCTTGGAGTGATTTCAACTTATTCTTCTAAGTGGAGTGAGCTTCTATAAGGATCATCAATAACTATGAAGTATATTTTAGCAGCTTTGTTATGATCATCTCTCATATCTGTAATTTCTCTAAGGGGCCTATCTGCTAGGATAACCTTTGAATTGCGGGGCATTCTCCTTATTCTACTGTTATGACTAGTTCTGGATTGCATATTCTAGTGTTCTGCTAAGTCACTGACCTCTACAACTTTTTAGTTGTACAGTTATATTATTCCCATTAGTGGCATTAGTTCCTGACTCCATCCATCTTTGCTGGAAATTTTTTAGTGGGTCTAGAGCTCACTTAATACTTTGTTGCAGTCAGACCAGGTGAATGGTTAGGTTTTCAGGTGTTGTTGGCATGCATTCATTGGAGAGCTGAGATAGAGTGCAGAGCATGAACATCCAAGGTTCCATTGAAGATTTTTTTTTCTAAAGTTATATTTGCCTTTCTGATTGGTTCAAAATTATTGCAGACACATGTTTCCTCAGAATTGTCCAAACATTTATTTTAGCAGAATAAACAAGAAATTGATTTTTTCTAGTTTTCTGTGGTGTCTCAGGGATGGGGGATGACTGTTAAAATTAAAAGAACAAAATAAAATTATAAACAATATTAAAAGAAATTGCAATTTATCATTTATGCAAACAATTTGACAATCAGTTGTGTCTATATTATAATATTCAATTTCACAGTTTCATCAAGTTTGCAATACATAGTTACGAGTACAATGGACCATGGCTAATCAAACTCATTCTCTGATGCAAATTTAGTGGCATACTTCTCATCACCAGAATTGCTAGACTCATCTAGCTCCTGCAACTAGACACCAACCAACCTTGTTTGTGCAGCTTGATACTAATCTATTTATGCCAGCTCCTCTAGGTCTACATTCCATCATGTTGTTTGATTCTCCTTGTATTCAATTATTTTATGATCCATTAGTGGTTGGATACAAGCTACTGTGTACAGCCACACCACTCTCCTAGAGATTAGTCTGTTCATCTTGACAAAGTGGCTGAAGCTCTATGTAGACCAATTCCTCTTAGTAATAGAGGAAATACAAACTTGTGACAGAGGCAGATGGCTAGTGTGCTTATTGGTGATCAAAGTCCATTCAATCACCACCATGATAATGTGTTGTCTTGTGCTAACGTCTGTCTATCTAACTTTGTGAGAAGGTGTTTTTGTATATTTTTTAGTGTGGGGGGCTTTTGTGGTCCCCCAATTTAGATTTTCTTCTTTTTTTTTTTTTCAAAATTTCTGAATTTAGAAAAAAAGTGTTTAACCTTTTCTAAAGGGCGTAGGGACACTTTTTTGTCTCCATGATGGTTGAGGGACATTTGCATGCCCCCCAATTATCATGGGGATGGTAGGGCATCCTTGAATGTATCCCTGAGGGGGGAATGACCCCAAGGATGCTCCCTACAATCTAGGTTTGTTTTGGGGAAGCCCCACTTTGGGGTGGTACTTGAGGGTATGTCGACAATTTTTTATCTTTGCCCCTTAGTACACCAGCCTTACCTTAGGGACGACACCGTTTAGGGGTGGCACTTGAGGGGATGACAAGGAGACATATTTTTTTGTTCCCTTGTACACTTGTCTTGGTCTAGGGATGTGTCCTTGGGGAATGTTGATTTTTTCAAAGCCATTTATGAGAATTAGAATTGTCCTAAATGTTTATCTATCCTTTTTTGAAAAGTAGTGTTTTCATTACCTAGGACAATTTTTTCATATCTTTGTTTGTGTTTTTTTCCCAAGTATTTTTGGTATTAATGATGTCTTGATTAATGGTATAACTCAATGTGGCTTTTGGGTTCCTTCTTGGAAGGGTAGGGAAGACAAAATATTTGAGAGGATATGAAAGGGGCAAAGTGTAATAACCCCTTAATATGCAACCAATTTTTTATTTTTTTTGAATCAGATCTTGATACAATCACATATTATTTTCATGACTGCACTAAAACAGCATAGAGATGATTGGAATGCATTCGTAGTCTAGAGGCCTACACAAGGAGTTTTAAGTTAAGAGTTTACAACCTGGTTGAGATTTTCAACATTGATACATGATATGAATATGTAACAGCAATAAGAAAACATGCAGAAATTCAAAACAGCAGTTGGACAAGTTCCATTAATTTGTTCATGTTCATCATGCAACCAACCAAAGGAGGTAAGACTATTCCAGTTATCCACCTGTTGTATCTCATAAGCCCTTTTACATTCTTGCACCTTGGAATCCAAGTTTACATGTTAAAGCATTAGCCAAAGTACTCTCTTCTTACCTATCATAGAAAGCATAATCTGATTTTGCAATGATTACCCATCAATTGTGCAGTAGTATTAAGGAAATGTGAATAATGAAATGCCATAATGAATAATACTCACCTGGGTACTACCTTAAGTGTGATAGCAGGAAGAAGGTGGTTGTTCACATCAGAGATTCAGTCACCCTCCAACCTCTATAGTGCATGGTGAATCCCACCTTAAGGATAAGAATTCCCTATCCCAACCCACCAATGGACTCCAGGATCCACATGAGAGATGATTGTTCATGCCAAAGCTTTTAGACTCAGGTAACTACTGACACATGATATCTAGCTTTCGAAAGGTCTTCTATTACTATATTGGCATAAATAGACCAGCAACCCCGAGAGTAAGAAAGAACTAGAACTAGCACCTAAAACAACCTAGTCTTTTGCTTAAACTTCAAACTGCCCTAGTATGACTTTCCACTAATCTCAAAAGCTACAAAATAACAATTAATGGCATCCTTCACCTGCATGCCACTGGCTCTAGAACCTTCATGCTGCTGGTGATAGCCATTCAAGCTTGAGAAGTCCCTGGAATTCTTCACCGCTATACTTGGGTGATAGCCTACTATCTCTGGATACCACCATACTGCTCTACCTGTAGAGCATGCTCCCTGACTACTATCAAGCTGGAGCATCGATAAGCTTATCTTCAAGCTGGTCATAGGATTTACAAGTCGGTGATCACCACGGAAGGAGTGGAACTACTACGTTACAGGAGTAATGCATTCGTCCTACCTATGCCCTCGTAGAGCCCATGCTCCAACCGTCATGTGTTGCCATAGAAGTCGGCAGTTGTATCCGGCTTGTTTTGTAAGTGGACTAAGCCATCCTAGAGCTAGATAAACAAGACCATCCCTATAGTCCATTTGACTATGGTCTTTCCGAAGACTTATGAAGTCTAGCTAATATTAAGGGTGATTAACCAATTTCTCTAGCATACAAAGACATTTTTTGTGGTCACCTGAACTCAAGAAGAAATTCATTCATCGATTTGTATATGTATTCCAGCCAACCCTTATATACACCATTAACTAGTTGAAATCTCTTGTCATCGCAAGGGCCCAACATGTTACTCTTCCCACAAATATTCTTAGTGAGAGTTTGACATTAATTCTACCTTGGCTGTCCTAGTTTCAGTCAACACCCTTACCCAAATATAGAAAAATAGGAAGGTGTGACTAGTATATTTGTCCTTCCAACATTCAATAACAAAGACTCTTACGCTGCAATAGCAGCCAACAGTTTAACTCGCTAAGACAAGGAGAGGTCAACTCGGTTAAGTGAAGAATCACAAAAAGGTGAAATGCAATTTTAAACCGATTTCACAGCCTATTGACCTTCATATTAGTTGTTTGCAGCTCTAACCTTTTTACAATGAAATTAACAGCTAACACTTATTTAAGATATATGAAGCAACTTGACAGCAATGAAGTTCTAATGACATCATAAAAATACAATGAATACAACATTTAAAGGGAAATACAGCAGTATAAAAAGGGAGATGCCCACTAAAAGTGAGCGTTTGGAAGTATCCCAGGCATCTAAAATTGTTGCAGCAGTTTACTAAGGTCTGAGATCAATTATCCTACACTTATTTGCTTTTTCTTCAACTCGTTTTTGGTAGAGACTAATATTCTGGCTGGGGTTTTTAAGGGAGAAACATACACCACGGTGATTGAATGCACTACTTAAATTTCATTCAATCAAACAAGCTGAAACCTATGAGGAACAACAATATAAAACTATATCTAAACTTCTATTCCAAAATACAGCTGAAACTTATGATTTTATAAAAGAGGACAGCAATAAATACTAAGTTAAGCTACTACCCCAACCATACCAGCTGAATCCTATGAGTTTATAAAAAGAACAACAATAAAATATCAAGTTTATGCTTCTTCTCCAACCAGGCAAGCTGAATATTATGAGTTTTAGAAAGAACAACAATAAAATATCAAGTTTATGCTTCTTCTTCTACTAGGCAAGCTGAATATTATGAGTTTTAGAAAGAACAACAATAAAATATCAAGTTTATGCTTCTTCTTCTACCAAGCAAGCTGAATATTATGAGTTTTAGAAAGAACAACAATAAAATATCAAGTTTATGCTTCTTCTTCTATCAGGCAAGTTGAATATTATGAGTTTTAGAAAGAACAACAATAAAATATCAAGTTTATGCTTCTTCTCCCAGGCAAGCTGAATATTATGAGTTTTAGAAAGAACAACAATAAAATATCAAGTTTATGCTTCTTCTTCTACCAAGCAAGCTGAATATTATGAGTTTTAGAAAGAACAACAATAAAATATCAAGTTTATGCTTCTTCTTCTATCAGGCAAGTTGAATATTATGAGTTTTAGAAAGAACAACAATAAAATATCAAGTTTATGCTTCTTCTCCTAGGCAAGCTGAATATTATGAGTTTTAGAAAGAACAACAATAAAACCTGCCCTCAAGCATGAGTATCCACTCCCAGCGGCTGAAAAATGGTGCCAAAATATCTAGACTCAGTCCAGACGCCTCCCAAACTGGGGTTTCTCTTGCTCACGCCTCCCTCCTTCCAAAATGATGAAAACAGTTGCTCCAAAACATCCAACAACTCCCTCTTTATCTTCCAGGCCTCGTCCTTCCTGTCTCTTCCATTTACTAATTTTTCCTGTTTGCAAAGCGTCGAGGGGACAAGATTTATTGCAGCCGAATTCACATTCAAGAGGGCCGACCAACAGTTGAATATTTTTTTCCCGTAGCATTTTCTTGTTGAAACCCTACGCCCCTCTTCACATTTCTTCCTCTTATTATTTTGTTTTCACTTTGTGCGACCCTTTTCCTATATCGTTGGTTTTATTTTCCTTATTTTCTATTCCTCGGTTCTTCTATGGGTTCAATTTATTTATTAAAATCTAACACATTTGATTTTTATTTATTTTAAAATGTATTCTACCATTTGCTTTTCTCTTTTTTTTTAAATAAACTACTTTGATGGCTTGTAGTAATTTAAATCAACACTATAGGCTATAATAATAATAAATAATAAATTATTTATTTATTTAATAACTTAACACTCAATATAATAAAAATGGGCAACTAATATTTATAATTTGATTTCCTAGTTACATATTTAAATTCATAATGACATTCTAAGGATTGGCAAGTGACGTTAACAATACCTATGGATTTGCAAATCCACAAATGAGACTGACTAGGTGTTGGATAAACGTACCTATTACTACTTCAGACAACCTTAAGTTAAGCTAGAGCCTCGACAAGGATTTGGCATAACAATAATTTCTTCTTACGGATCCACAGAGTCCACTCCACCATGCACCCTATCACCTGCACACAAAACATGGTTCCTCACAACATTCACAATTTAGTTAGTCCGAGTTAGATGAAAGATGGTCAAATATATCTGTATAGAAATTAAATGAAAAACATAACTAGATTTCATATGCATACATCACTATTAACCATTAAAAGTTCATTCACTTAAGAATACACACACCCATACACTTACACACACACACACACACATAGTTAATATTAAATTTCAAGTCCCCACCCCTAGTCCAAATTACATCGGGACTACGAGGCCTTAGGATGGGTTCATATAGGGATGTGACACAAAGAACTCAACAATGTTTTGTTGAATATTGGGGATGGAGAGAGAAGGGTATGCATTTTCTAGAATGATATTTCTTTGGATTTTGTGGATGGTTAGTAAAAATTTATATAAAATTAGAATTTTAAAAAATATATAAAAATATTAAAAGAAAGGTGATTTTTATACAAAGTGTTGGAGTTACATTGACAATTAATTCAGCCAATGATCAATGACAAACATCTATAGTATAATATTTATATTATTCATCAAGTTCAAAATGCAAAATACAAAGTTACACACAAAATACAATGGCTATTCTAATTGATCATTCAATGCAAATGCTATGACATATCTTCATTGCTAGAATTGGAAGATTTTCCTAGCTCCTACAATTGTATCTCGATAAACCTTGCACACACAAGTTTTCTCATCAATGTGCATTGGTTCCTTAGGCTATACATCATACTATATTGTTGGTTTGTTATTGTATTAATTTATCTTGCCATCCATGAGACACAAGGCATTGTGTACAACTTTAAGCTTCTCCACTTTCTTAAAGACCAACCTCTTCCTCTTGATAGAACAAATGAAGTTGTATGTATGCTAGTTCCTCTCAATAACAAAGGAACTACAGATTTGTGATCGAAATTGAATGGATAACATGCGTATCATTGATGGAGGTTTGTATGATCACCAAACTCACCAATTCTTTTGCACTAAAGTCTCCCTATCTATCTTTGTTGAACTCATATAGCTATCTAGTTTAGCAAATTTGGCCCACTCGTGTTAGATCAATGCGGCATCCTCTCTAATGTACATCTTTTAAATAGTCTTCATAAAGCCCCTCTTTACCTACTTGTCATCTTTGGGGAGAAGTCTACTAGTTCTCACCACATAGCACTTGCAGTTTAGTGCATAGGCAGCCATGTGCAAAGGAGTGTTGAGCTTCTCCCATCTCCGTTGAATGTTATGATGAATGTGCTCACTTTAGAAATCTATGGTGGCTCCCTTTGTTGAATAATGAACTTCATTTCTTAGAACATGCTATTAGAGAGAGAGAGAGAGAGAGAGAGAGAGAAGATTCTGTGGAAGTGTTCTCTGTGCTACCGTCTGAGGGAGAGGATCAAAGGAAAAGAAAGAGAGCTGGTAAGAACAAATCCCCTAAAAAGAAAGCGAAGAGGAATATCTCTTGGTTTGAGGGCTCATAGATATGGGAGGAGGAGGAAGGGGATAAAACTCAATGGAAGGGAAAAGTAAATTTTAAAGTCTAAAGGGGAAGGATCATGCAAAGGTAAGGAGAAAGTGGTAGACAAAATGGCTATTGGGATCCAGTCTCCAAAGAAAGGCATTGAGAAAGATAACCATGATGCTGCAAACTTTCCATATCTGTTTGAAGACTTATCTCCACGCTAATAGAGAGGAGATTTATGACCTCTCGGGGCTTGCCAGGGAAGGGGTTACTAACCAATTTATATTGTCAAAATGGTTCTTTCTAGAAATCAACAAAACTAATATCAAAGTCCGTGCCCTACAAGAGAAAATTACCAATGAGAATTGCGATCAGCTTGGGGTTGGGAACAAAGAGATGAAGAATAGGATTGATGGTCTTGAGGATTCTATTAATGTTTTAAGGATGGATTTTGAAATACGAGCAATTGACTTGGAAGAGAAAGTTTAGGGGACTAATAGAAATCTGGAGAATATATTAAAGATTAGCCATTGCTCTATAAAAAATAGTGCTGAGGGGATTAGGATTCTTACTAAGAAGCTCAAAGAATTGAGAGAGGAGCAAATTACTGATGGGATCCTTGAGGAGAGTAGAAGGAAAGAGCAGTCAATCAAAGACAAAGGGAAGAAATAGGCGCAGCTCGAATCAAAGGGGCCAAGTTCGAGGACAAGGGGGAGCAAAAAGAAAGCTTTTAAGGAGGAAAAGAATGAGTTATTAGACTTGGTTAACCTTCATCCAAACTTCTATAACCAGGAGCTAGAGGTGGTGGATACTCTAAAGAATATGAAATAGTCATGTGGTTGTTTTTTTGCTTTTAGTTCGTTGTTGGTAGGCTGCTGGTTGGTTGTGTTTTATTCTCATGGAAACATTTTGTTTGTAAGGGTTTTAGGGCCCTTCAAAACCTGTTTTTCCTGTTAATCAAAAACAATGATCTTAATATGCTTAAGTCTTAAGCCAATTAATATTGATAAATAAGCATTGTGTGCATTTGTATTTGAATTATAGATGTACTTTATAATCTTTAGACTTAGTTATTAACACTGATAAATCTGCTGCCATATAAAATTGACTTTGATAAATTAAATCTATCCAATTCTATACTATGGAAAAAAATAGCATTACATAACTCTTGCCTCTCACATCCCTACTAGCAACAAATGACACATTGGAATAGATTCTACAAGTACACCTTTTATTTTTCTTCACTCTCCCCAACCAATCTAGCTATTTCAACTCTCTCTTCTAAAGTTATGTCCTTACAACCCTAATTCGATGTCAAAGCTCACCTAACAAATGGTGCCCAACCTTGCTATAACTCCCATGAAAACAGTTTACTCCCCTTTGAATTTAACAATTTAGTTTTTCCCAATTAATGGCATAATGCAGCAAGGGTTTCATGGGATGGAAAGGGCCTTTGTCATATATATTGACAATTGTTGAAGGGCATGATAAGGGGTTTGGTGCAACAATGCTTACATTTTCTAAAGAACTCTCAGCACTTGGTTCAACTTCATTCACATTGTTATTCTTTTCCTCATCCCTATTTCATTAAACTTCAAGAAACTGAAATTTATGACAGCAAACTGGAAAAAAATTAGCAAAAAAAATTCTCTAAGATGTTTGATGAAACCAAAAAATATGAAAGCGAACTAAAATAAGTATGGCTTGCCTTTCAATGATTGTAGATGCTGAAAATGACTGAAAATATTCTTTTGACCTTCCTTTCTCCTTTTCCTCTATTTTTTCCTCCTTAACTGCAAAAATTAGAAATTGGTAGCAAGATACGTTTTAGGGTAGTGGGATTAGTTATTTATGTTTTTAGGCTAAGTTGCTGGTTCTGGTATGGGGTTGGGTATGTGTACGGGGTTTTGGTATGCCAGTACGATGATTTTTTTTCTTCTTAGGTATGATTGTATATATATATATATATGCAATTTTTTCTTAAAAATATATAGAATTGTTAATACATTTTATAGTATGATACTTTGAAATATGCTAACCAATTTTTTTGATAGATTTTCACACACAATCAACACTTCGCCAATTGAATTAGCGTTAGCATAAAAAACTGAAATCCAGGCTTGAAAGAACTCAATGCCAAGAATGCACACTCAATCCCAAGGAAGGATAGGTGTTGTCATATGGCGGAGAAACTAAAGAACAATACTTGAAATGGAACAGACTCAACGTCAAGAATGTGCACTCAAGATCCCACTGAGGGCGAGGTGCTAACATATGACAGAGTTATTAATTAAAAATTGAAACAACAGGCGGATAACCAGCCATGGAAAATACAACTAACTAATTCATCCGCTTGGGCGGGCATCCACTTGAGAGTGGGGATTCACCACTTTGAGAGTGGGTACAAAGAGAGATACAAAATCAATTATCCACACTGGCGGTAGACCATCCAGGGGTACTTAATGTGAGAAGAAAGAAGAATTAATTGTAGCGATTAAGGACTGAAACAGTACTACTGTTTACAGTCTTACAAATAAGAAAGAGAGCTGCAAATTACATATGAATTACAATAGCTTCAAAGCACATGAGTAATAGATGATCCCATACAAATAATTATCTCTCTAACTGCTGATAATGAATCACAAATCTGAACTTCCAAAGTCTGATAACAAAAATCAGTAAACTGAAAATGTCAACCAGCAACTGGGAAAACCAATAAAGTATTCATAACTCACTCAATTCACCTCCAAGTCGAATGATGTCTTTTGCAGAAGTCTTCTAGGAGGTAGGCACCCAAAATCATCACACCAAACAGCAGCAAACTCAACATATAACTCTTGCACGAATTCCAATGCACTTTTAGAAAAGTACGACCCTCCTTGAAGGGGCGATTTTCATTTAAAAATCAGGTTCTCCAAGTTAAAATCTCAAAATAAGTATGAAGGGTCGCCCAAGGTCAGCAATCACATTGGTTAAATACCCAGAATCAAATTCAACATGAATTTAAAGCTATGAATCAAAATCACCTTCAACTGTAGATGAACCAGCAAACCAAAATTGACAAAAAACTCCAGAATTCTTCAACAAATGAGCTCAATCTGCTAGTTTGATATTGAGAAGCAGCAATGTAGCCAACTAGGTGTTATCTTGCAAACACGAAATTGGACGAAAGGCTAGGAGGTAGACATCCTCGAAGGAAAATATCAATTGTCATTCCGACAGCATAACTTTAGCATAATTTTCATGGATCCAAGGCTGAAGCAAAGCATTCATTTTATAGAAGAGTAGAAGACTCTTCAATTCCTCAAGAAAGCACTCCAAGAGTCACATGAGACTCTTCAAATTTCCAAAATAAAAATAATCCTTCAAGTGGCGTCCCTTTTTGCAAGAATATAATTTTCACTTTATTTAAAACATGATTCCTCAAAGTGTGGCGTCCCTTTTTTTCCAAGGCATTTAAACTTTTGAATAATATTTAAAGCATATGAAGGCGTCCCCCTTCATGACCACCTTTTAACACAACTTTGAAGTTATTCTCCTAGGCCAAGGGGTCAACTGCAATTTAAAACATTAATGCCTTTATTTATGAAATTCACCAAATAAAACTTCTAGAAGCCAGAACTTGAATTCAGATAATTGCTCCAACTGGAAATGAAGTCCTGAAAGTTGACAATCTTCATACTGCCAAAATTAGAATTTACTATAAATAGTAAACTCCTTGAAAAGCCATAGAACCTCAGAACATGGAAACCTTAACTTTACCTCAAACGAGCCTACAAGCTTCCAGAATAGGCTGATGAGTGTCAGAACAGATCACAGATGAGAAGGGGACATTACATACTTCATTATTGATCAATGGTATTGATAAAGATGATTGTCAATTGATAGTTCAAAATTTCAATATCATGTCATATATCATATATGCCTAGGACAATTCAAATGAAAATCATTACAATTACAAAATATTGAAATAAATACAATAGAAAAATTGTATATTGGTCTTCAATCTTCATCAAAAGGATTTGGATCAAAGTCATTGTTTGTTTCAACATCATTTGAATTGCAAGAAAATGGAGTGGCACTCCCACTAGGTACATGTGTAAGAGCCTCATCATCATCTATATTGACTCTAGCAAGCTCTACAATAGAGATGCATCCAAGTTGTTATACTTAGGGGCTATATCCCAATTCTTCGTTGCCCCTTGTAGTCATCTTGCTTATGTGATAGGAGATGCAAGTTGGAATCGATATAAACCAAGGCTTTTGCTTTTTTTTTTTGCAGCAATCCGATTATGTTTCATTGAGTGGATAAAGGAGTATGTACTCCAATTTTGTTCAGCCAAAGAAGAATTTGCAACCTGTTGAAATTGGAGAGAAAACTAACACAACTTAAAAAAAAATTGCAAAAGAAATTAAGGAATGGTAAGTCCTAAAGTCTACAAATGTTAAAAAATAAAAAATGCCTAATTGTGATAGAATCTTGATTGTAAGAGGCTTGTGGAGGTACCACTGCGTACAAGCATCTTCTTTGTATTGGTCTCAAAGAGCACAAATATTATGATCTCGTCCTTAGATGAACCTGGCAAACTCTTTCCTAACATTATCCACCACTTTTGGATTTGAGAAGATTCTTCGAAATGCCAATTTGTACCCATTAGCAACTTCGCTATCTCTATATGGTGCAATTTTCCTTGGCAAAGAAAGTATATTCGGTGCTATAGTATTTGGGGGATAATGCATATGCAAGGAGATGCAATGTCGTGTTCATCTTGTTTGAGTAGTGATGAATGGTTTTTTCCACACTTTGGAAAAATGTTTTTTTGGGGCCATTATCTTTTTGTGCTATTATGATCTTTATTTTTTCTATCATGGAGTCAATGCCATCATAGATTTCCCCCAAACATGGCCGATTTGTATCAGCAAACTTGATCATATTGATGATAGGCTTAGTGAAACTTAAGACATAGTCCACATGAGCCCACCAATTGTCATCTAGGATCAATGACTTGACCTTCTAGGCCCTCTCTGAATTTGATTTCTTCCAAATACTCCATTGTTGGCTAATGACCATAGCACCCAATGCCTCTTGCACCTTCAAAAGTCATCTCAATATGATTGTGTGTGATGTGAATTAGGTCTCAACAACCTAATGTTGTGTAAAAAATAAGTTAATAACACATTAAAATACAAGTAAACATGACATAAATTAAATTTAAAAATAAAATAAAATAAATTTACTTTCAACAATTCCAAATTTGATAGTCTTGAAAATGCCTTGTGACATATGATGGTTTGTCACAAATGTCTGGATCTCTTCACCCTGGGTTTATATAGCTTTCACCCACTCTATTTGAGTGCCAATTGCTTGCATCACCAAGTTAAGGAAGTGTATGGTACATGGTGTTCAAAAAATGTGCACATACCTTTCCTCAACCAAAACACTTGTTGGCTTGCAATTTTTTGCATTGCCCGTAATGACATGGACAACATTTTTAGTACCCACCATCTCTATGGACACAATGAGGATTTTAGAAATGAATTCTACATCCTCGATTTGCCCCTCGCAATCAATTGCCTTCAAAAATATTGTCCCTTTGGGGGACACTGTAATAATATTTATCAAAGGTTGCTTTTTACAATCTTTCCATCTATCATAAATAATATACACTCAATCCTTAATTGGTTTGAGTGATGTCTTTACAATTTTTTTCTTTTTCTTTTGCCAATAAGGTGGTGCACACCTTTTTATACCTAGGGCTTGTGAAATCAGAAGGTGTATTATTGATTGCCATCACCATTTCCCGCCAATATGGCGGTCTCACCAAGTTGAAAGGAAGACCATTGGCATAAATGCAACGTGCAATTGGCAAAAACAATAAGACTTGATATTTACTACATACAAAATTTGTTGAGGGCTCAAAACTCACTTTCTACACAATGATTTTCCTTATATTTTTCTTCAGGTTGTAGGAGGCATGGAAGAAGAGGATACACATAAGTTGTTCCTTCTTTGAGTTTTCTAAGATTCCTAAGACATTATTTGACTAATTCATTGCAAGTGATTTTTTTTTTATAATTAGTGCTACAAACACAAGTATTTTCCTTCCATTTCTTACATCAGGTTGCTTGAAGTGCAGAAGTAGGGAATACACAAAAGTTGCAATCCCATTACAATTTAAAAAAATATACTATAAAAGATTGAAAATAGGAAGATGAATTATTAATGGGAATTGGGAACATCCCTCAAGGAGTTGGTGTTGTGTTGTTTCTCTTCATCTTCTTCTTTGCAAATGGCAATGTAAGGAGGGAAGGGTTTAGGGTTTAGGTGTTTCTCGACTTTTTTCTCTTATTTTAGAAGTGTTTTGGTTTTTAAGTGGTTAACAGTCATAGAGACATCTTGATGTCCTTGAAATGGTTGAGGGATGCCTGGATGTGTCTCGACTCATCCTTAAGACAACG
The DNA here is from genome assembly GCA_007258455.2 of Sequoia sempervirens. NCBI lineage: Eukaryota > Viridiplantae > Streptophyta > Pinopsida > Cupressales > Cupressaceae > Sequoia > Sequoia sempervirens. The sequence continues at coordinate 9,522 of VDFB02251942.1, read as the reverse complement.
GGGCATTGTTGAAATTTCCTTTGTTGGGGCTTGAGCACTATCGCTATGGGGGACATTTTCTTCTCATCCTAATGCCTCTGAGATGTTCGGGATGCATGGTTTAGGGCTGGGGACAACTTTCCATTAACCTTTAGAAATTAACTTCTAGAACGAGTAAATTGTTCATAATAAAAGTCACATTGTATACTTTGCTTCTCAAAATCACTAACCTAAAATAACAGTTCAATTTCAAGAATGTTCAACTGAAATACTTTGCAATGTACTGTAATGTCCCCATTTTTAGTGTCCTTATTTAGGCTAGTTTGGTTTTGACTTACTATTTTTAGTAAGTACTATATTTAGTAATTGGTTCTGGTAGTAGTGTAGTGCAAGGTTTCCTGTTTGGGTAGTGTGTGGCAGTTCTCAGGTGAACTCTAATGTTTTGTGCCAGTTTGGTGATTTGGACTATTTACTATTTTTAGCAGTTGCTATAAATAGTAAGTCTATTTTCAGTAATTGGTCCTAGCCAAGGCTACTTTAGCAATGTATATTTTCAGTTTGGGTGTTGGCATGGCTAAGTTTCGATTTAATTATTATTTGTATTTCTCAATTAATTATTTTAATAAAGTTTATTTAACTTAAGTGAAGGGGTCAGGGGGTCATATACAAAGTACCTTGGAGCCTAATGTAATGACTTAACATTATTTTAGAAGGCAACAAAAGCGAAATAGTTTCCTTATGAGCATAAACACCCAAGGGAGGTATTTTGAATTTAAATAAAATAAAAAGGACCCCTTGGCCTAGTTGCACAATGTTGTTTTAAAAGAGGGGCCATGTATTTCAAGTGGATGCCTAGAAAAGAGGTTTATTTATCATTTTAAAGGTTAATGTTATGCCTCATAAGGTGGGACGCTTAGTTTGGGCTTAATATCAATTTTAAAATAAAAATCAAAAGTAGAATTTTGGAGGCAAAAAGTTGGACGCCCCTCTTGGGGTAATTTCATGTCATTTCATAAAGTGAAAATGAGAGGGAAATATATTCAAATTCAAATGCAAGTTGCCCTAATTCTTCCCTCACTTTATAAATATGAGTTTGAGCTCTCATTTGCATATGGGTATTTTGGCAACTTAAGGAGACTCTGCTGGAATTTCTCCAGAATTCGAAAACTGCTGGTTGAGGATGAAAACCCTCTTCTCACGTTGCTGGTTTTGGTGGTGAGAGATCCACCCTAGCCGGACTGGAGTGTTTCTATTCTTAGGGAACACCTAGGGCATCAAAGAGTTCTGATTTTCAGTGTTTTTGGGTGGTGAAGATGAAGATTTTCTTGGTATTTTGAAGCGGGTTTTGAGGTATTTTGGTGATGGATTGATGGTGTGAGTGTTGTTTGGTTTTTGGCTCTTTGTGGGTGGTGATTGGGGGCGATTTTGGGTATTTTCTGAAGACTGATCTGCATTATCAAAAGTTCTGGAAACTCATTTTTTACCAGTGGCTGAAGGTTAAATTCTTTCATAACTCCGTTTGTACTTGGCACATCTTTTTGGGTATTAGTGTGTTGGAATCCTCTCACCTGGGCGCCATCCTTCAAGCTATTGTTTGGTTTTAACAGTGGAAGTCTGATTTATAAGGGCAAATTGCGCTATCTTGGGAATCGTGCCATTTGGGGGTTTCATGAATAAGGGTTTGCTGTTGTATAGACCTCTTATTCTGCCTTTCTTTAGAGATCAAGTAGCTGGTTGTGGGGTAGAAGATCAGTGGGACTTGGGCATTTCATGCATGAGACGAGTTGGGCAAGGTTATGTTGAGTTGCTGTCATTGTAAGCTCAATACCAGGTCTGAAAACTGCTCTTATCAGGTCTGATCAACATTTGTAATTGTCTGATTTTGAACTGTAACAAATGCTCTTATCATAAGTTGTTTTTGATTAAAGGAAGCAATGTTTCTTCTTAATATTTCCTTCAATTTGCAATATGCAATGTGTTCTTATGCATCATAAAAACAATCAACTAAACACCACAGCAGAAGAATACAATCAGCATACAAAGTTTTCAAAAAAAAAATCAGGGGTGGCCATTACATGTACTTTGCCAAATATTTATTTTAGAGAAGAGTAGAGGGTGTTCTACAGGCCTGCCTAAGAAAATGAAACACATTACAAATTACATCAAAAGCACAACAAAGAAAAGCCAAACCCAAGCCCACGCAGGGGTGGTGGCAAACAACTAGAGCAAAAGGAGAAAGACTACCATCCATAAGTCAAACACCAATTGTAAGCATGAGCCAAAAACCATCAGACCTAGAGTCCAAAATCCTTCAAGAATGCCAGGAGACACCCCATCTACTAACACTAACAATAGCATTGGAGTCCATGTCTTCACTTTTCAGCTTGCCACACCAACCATCACCAGCATTCACTTCTTGCTTCAGCATCAACTCCATGTTGGACTAGGATTACAGAGACTTTCAAATTTAACACCATGAATAATTTTAGACCTTTTCACAGCCCAATTCAGCATACCTCTAAGTAAAGACAACAATCTATAAGCACCAGTTACATCTGAAGTCCTTTGATGATGAGACACCGACAGATATTTGGTCACCAGTCATAGATCCTGGCAGGAGGTAAGCTCCTTGAGTCCTCGATATCACCAATAATTGCTGAAAGCCCCTCTTTCAAGCCATCGGTTTTTGACTCAAATGCCACGGTAATAGATGGAGTTGATGCACCAATGCCTTCCCTTCATCTTCTGCATTAGGGTCATCATCTTCTTCCACTTTTGCCTGCTCTGGAATGAGCAGAAGAAGTTCAACCCAGTTCCTAACCTCTTTTGAAATGATCGCTATTTCCAATTTGGCACAGAAATCTGCCACAATTGTCATCCTAGTTGTCATCCTAGACCTCATAGACCCATCATCTTCAATGCTTTTAACAAGATTCAACAACATAAAATTCTGACAGTGGAAGATATTCTGAAGCTGATGGTCTGAAACCTTACCTCGACTCTGAGGATCTCTGCTATACCCAATCAAACTCTTGCAATACAGCCACTGATGAAGAAAAAGCCGCACCCCAGAGAAAGCTGCAATGACCATCACCACACATCACACAGAACAGCAATGCATACAAAACACTGCACACCATTGTACAAAAGACTGCGGAGGAGGTGAATGGAATTCATCACAGATAAAATCAACTCAAACACATCAACTGCCATCCTCATCAAATTTTGAATGACACACCTGATGTGGATGTTGCTAGGGGAAGTGATGACTATAAGTCATCATAACATTTCTAACGAGGGTTCCACATATTATGCAATCATCTATACAATGTGCTTTCTGGAACATCTTATACAACATTCCTTATTGTTCCCATCTTCATGCAGCAATCTACCTTGTTTTTCTTAAGATATTTTTATGAGCTGACATTTTAAAACAATACTATTTTGTATTACTGTTTTCATCTCAAAGATTTGTTGCTGAATTTAATATATTTACTTGCAAAGCCTTCAAACGGATTTGTTTTGGTTCTGGTTTTGTTTCTAAGTATTGTTCATTGCATTTTTCATGCTTCAGAGGTTGTCATGGTGGTTAGATATATGGAAGCCTTTTCTATATCTATATTGAAATGGAATTTGATTTGTCCAAAAGCATTTTGGTGAATGCAAACCATGCTGACCCTGTAATAGGCACCTGAAAGTGAAATGCATTATCAATGGTTCACATGATGTAGCCACACTCAAGCACAAAATTTATGGCATGATAGAGCTGCATTATGTACCTGTCTGCAAAGCACAAACAATTGGGGATGGCCTTATGGTCATCGACAAACCTCCTATAGAAAAATGATCCAAATAGTTAGTGTCATCTGAAGTTTGACTATTATTGACATGTTTTGTATGAGAAGTATTTTACTTCATGTCTATTATCTAATCTTAATGTCCACAGGAACCAAAAACTATCCTTGGTACCTCAAACTGGTTATCAACTTATCACCAACATGAGCTTTTTATAATGATATGTGTCAATGACTGTGAGGCTTCTCTTTGCCACTAAACTGTAATTTTACCTTTTATCTAAGACTGGTAAATCTCATGGCTTTTATTGTCTCCTTTGTATCAATATAATAATATACTTGCAAGAAAAGGAAAATATGAATTATGCGATGCAGTATGCTTATGTGTATCTAAATGGCTCCAAACAGATTGACATTTGACAACCATTATTGGAAAGCAACAATTTCATAATAGAACCATCGTCTTCATAGCAGGGTATTTACATTGATGATATGTAGAGCTTAGCCATAGTTACAGGGAGCCTATGTCACAGAGTACATCTCTTCCCAATTCCTGACATAGTCTCTGATACATATATGTTTGTGATACTCCTAAAATATGCCTCGAATATGGCCATATATATATATATGGAAAACCTGTTTGATGTTGAAATTTTTTAAAATCAACTTTTTTTTAATACAAACTAATATGCATATTGAAAACCTATTTTTGTACTAAAATTCTTCAAAAATAATGCAAAAAAAAAGAAAGAAGAAAAAACATTAAAATTCAAAATACTTGTGATTGGAGGGTGATTTTGGGAGTTGAATAAAGCTGGAAATGGATATTCGTTACGTTTGCTTGCTGAACTTCGTGCAACAGGAAACAGGACAGGGAAAAATGAGTCCTGGCCTCCCTTTTTTTTAACACAGAGGAAATGGATATCCGTTTCTTTTACATTATTTTTTAAAAAATGGTCAGGTCCGACCTGCTCTTATGGGTGGATCGACTTAACCTGGGGCTTACTCTAAAATTGGCCATTGGAACTTCAACCAACCAGATCTGTATCTACATCCGTATCTCGCTCTTCATAAACCCCTGGATGATCTGCATCGAGAGGTTAGCCCTTTCCCTATCTCTGTTTGTTCGGGAAAGTAACTGTTGCTTGAACTTAGTCAACTAAATCGCTAATAGGATCAACTGCACCTGGATCCATATCTGCTTATGGCTTTGATGCTGCTCGTACGAAACAAACTGGAGAACGATCCAAGGACCAACTATGGTGGATCAGTATAGAACTAAGGGACGACACAGACCTACAAACTATATATATAAACTGCAATATATATATATTATATTATAATATGATAATATATATAATATTATATATATTATATTATAATATGATATTATATGTATGTATGTATGTATAAAGACATACTTACATATATAGGTATGGCTTGAGTGCAGTTGGGTGATGTATTTGAGTGCAGCAAGGTGATGTATATGATACAACTGCTGTAAAGTCTGAGCTGTATTGAAAAAAATTAACAGAGTAAAAAAAAAAGCTTAAGAAAATGAAAAGAAGGCACTTACAAATAGAGGTAAATACCTTCTCACCTCTACTACTTATCCATGTGCTCATGATGGGAGGGTTTGTTAGAAAATTTGTCTAAAATTTCTTATGTTTTATGGATACTTCTGTGTGTGTGTGTGTTAAGATATTATTATACTTTTTCTGTCCCAACTGTATCATATCCAAAGCAATTTTTAATAAATTCCAAGTTTGTGTGCTTCATATTCTTAGCTGAAATAGAAATTGCATAAAAATTTCTTGTACTTATCGTGTAATGGATGGGGGTAATGGTATGTTACTTTTGCTTGCGGTTAATTGGTTTCTTTACTCCCTCTTTATGGTCTTGCAGATCAGTTTATAGACATGATGAAACACATATGGGCTTAGCTCGTTCATAACACATTACAGGTGTTAATGCTGATATATAGCGACCCTTATAACACTCATATGCACTCCTTATTGGTTTTATGCTGATTCTTGCAAGCATAGTCATTGGGTTCTGTTATTCTGTTATTCATGGATATTTTTTTCTGTGCTGTCTCTCAGACTACAGGAATATTAAATTAGCCTTATGATATAGAATCTCATTTTCTCCATTCCAAGCTATAATCATTTCATAAATAATGATTTTGATTGAGATGGCTTCTTTCTACTAATATTTGGGTGCTTTAATAATATCATTTGTCATTTCTTCTGTAACGTTATTTTCTTTGCAGGTTCCAGGCAAGTCGGCCAATGAATGCTTTGACAGATTTTATTCAGCTTTTCCTACTCCACCTGATTCTCAACCGCGATCAAGGATTAAAGGGAGCACTTGTGAGTCTCCTATCCGGCCCTTTGCTGATGATGTCAATGCATTGTTGAGGTCAGGTGGATCAACTGGCAGAAGGTCAGGGAGCAGTAAACAAAAAATTCTGCTTGCACATAAGACTGTAAGGCAGATGCTGAGAAGGAATAAGAATGCTGATAAAGAGTATGAAACGGATCTATTTTCTGCTGTTGAAACATTTGATCCATCATCACAGTCCTTCCTAATCCCAATTACTAATTCACCTGTTACACCTGATTATGCTCATAATCCTAGCAAGGAGTCAACATTTGGCCGGACACAGTCAGCCAAGTGGCAGAAGTCACTCTCTAGATTTTCAGAAGATTCTCATCGGCAAATTCAGAAAACACTTGTGAGTCCTGAAGTGCTTAAACAAGTAAAGAACCCTGCTCTTCATGATAAGTATATTGACTTGTTGCATTCCAGAAACGCTATAAGAATGGCTATGGCCGAAAATACCAAGGTGAAGTCAAATTATGTTGAAGCAGGGGTTGTTAGATTGCCCCAAACAGAGGTGGTTTGTGCAGCAAAAGCTGCAGTGATTGCTGAGGCTCAACAGGTGCTTCAACAATCACGGACTAATGGGGAAAAGGATTGCCGATCCATTGGTTATTTGACAAGTGATGATTTTGATGAAGAATGTGAAGGGGACGAGCGTGGAGAAGAAGACTCATGTATATAGACCTCAACAAAGATGTATCATATCTGTGATTGAGCTGTCTCAATTCGTATTGGCTCTTATTTATGTTCATTGCCATCATTCCAGTAACTGCTGTAATGGGTTTGAGCAGGCACATCCAATTCCTTTCACGCCTTAGATAAGGATGCAAAATAGAATTTTGATTGATGCTATTGGAGGCATTTGCATAATATCTGAACTCGAATATTTCTCATCAGTTTGTTAAGATAAATGAAGAGCAAATAACTAAAGAGATTATACAATTGGGTAACCATGCTAACCAATGAAGTGACAATTGGAGTTATTTCAACTTTCTGTCATGGCAGAAAATCTGTTCATTGTCAGAAGGAATTTTTTGATTTATGGACGTTGGAATGCATGAAATGAAATTAAAAAGCCTCTCAAATTACATGCTTGCCAATTTATTCTCAATGGTATTATGGTTAGTCTGAAGTGTGATCATGCTGTGCTTGTAAATGTCCTTGATTTGATTAATTGAATGCATGTTTTCATTTATGTAAAATGACGAGTAATGGACACCTGATAGGAATGCTGGGGCCATTACAAGTAGTATTAGGAGTTCATCTTGAATCAGCAGAAAATGGTTAATAAGGTACGGTTCTTTACTTGCTTTTCACTTCTGGGATATATTTTAATTTCTATATATGATACGAAAGCAAACAGGGTGTCATTTGAATTTTAACCTCTATCAAACAACTGGTTCCCAGATTGTGGGGCTTTCTTTGCTAAGCGTTTAGTGGGATACTGTCGATTCCTAAGACCATGCCAATTCCCAAGGAAAGACAATGCGTTTGACAGCCATTCATTAATGGAGTCCAAGGGATACGGTAACAACCGAAGAATTTTTGGGGGGACATCGTTAAATTTGAATCCTCTGAAAAAAATTGTAATCGTGTAAGCATATGAAAAATCATTTTAGAAATATATGTACTTGTAGTGTAGGAATGAGGGAGCAAATCAAAACTGAAAGCAATACAATATGGTTCCAGTGTCCTAAACTAACATACGGTCCGAAGTTGCTAGGATGGCCCTGCTACCAAACCTGGCCGGTAAGCTCCAGAATTCAGTAATGAAAATAAAAGCTTTCCCTGCAATTTATTTAGAGTAAATAATTAATTTAAGATTATGAGTTAGACGGATATCAAATAATCAAATTAATTTAGAAATTAAATAAACTAATAAAGGGGTTTTAGCTTTAGATACGACGAAGATAACTATTGTTACATGAGACAAATCAATTTACAATGATATCAAAGAATAAAAGCTTGTTAGATGACTATAGCTGACTTGGAAATTAGACTGAAATTTTTTGGTTCTCTTTCATGAGTGAAGTGATCTGTGTGTGCAGAATTAAAATTGTGTACACAATTGAATTTGAATTCATTGATCTAAAATTGATTGATTTTTGAAGACTGAAAATGGTTTGCTTCAATCTTTTGATATATAAATCACAATAAGGAATTGATTGTGATTATTAACACTTTTAAGGAATCTATTGAGTCATGAGGATCGTGTTCTCTTCAATTAGACCCCTAGGTGGATTGATTTAGCAATAATGAATTAAAATTGAAGTCAAGTGTACAATATGCTCTTAGGATGTTGATATATTGCTTTTGTAACAATTCCTTATGTTTTTGCGATTGAATTTCAAGTGTGCTAAGTAGATTCCTAAACATCTCCTTGATCAAGCTTAGATGATTCTATTGAATGAAGGTTAATTTTTATGTACGTCATCTTAGTGCGCATTTTAAAATAATTTGCTTTTTAGTGTGCTCATAATAGCTTATAGGGAGAATGTAGTAAGGTTTGACTTTTAGAATTTGGGGTTGAGATTTGTGACCATGGAAATGACCTAGGCCAATTTCACATTATGGATTTGATCTAGGGTGGTGAATGCTAAATTTAAGTGTCAATTCAATGATGAGCAATATGAGGTTTAGATAAAATAGTGTTATTTGTTGTCTTCCATGTGGAATACACCTTTTTACGCATTAGTTGATACATAAAATACAACTTAGTTGCCATGGATAAAAAATTAAGAGAAAAGGGCATGGGAAAACAATTTTCACTATTACATTTTGCCTTCACTATAACTTGCATGTGAATTACTATGAGAATGCATGTCAAAGTAAGATAAGCACTAAACTTGGAAACTATATGTATTTTTCAAACATTCAAAGGATACAACTTTGCTCAAAGTATATAGATATGGATGTCAATTGTGTGTACTCTCCTCGCCATGAGTGCTCATCTTGAGAAGTTACAACACAAAAAATGTTCCAACGATGAGCATTTGCCAAGTATGAACATAATCACAATTTTGTCTACAAAAGATTAAGCAAACCAAGGGTGAGAAATATTGATTAAGCGAAAAGGAGTATTGCACCCACCAATTGGAAAAAGGGCTTCGACCAAGTAATCAAATGTAAAGGACTTTGAACTCCAACCAAGTAGACAAGAACGAAAGGTACTGACTGGGCATATAAGGTGTCAAAGGGCTTCGACCATGTGGAACAAGATTTGACCCAATAAATACCATGATAAAGGGATTTGACTATAATAATATGATAAGGTCTTTAACTATGTAGAGACCTACTATCTTTGGATAAGATAACAAAGCTATGTTTGGTAATATAAGATGATAATTGCCATAAATGTATCATT
>VDFB02251940.1:0-12484 GCA_007258455.2 Sequoia sempervirens | reverse complement strand
TCTAAATTATTTTTTGATGATTGGGGATCCTTAGAATTCACACCTTCATTTATGGGTGAATACATAATCACACAAAATAAAGATGAGGAAAAAGAACAACCAACCATCATGACAACTCAAAAATTTTCACAATCTTCTCAACCATCTATCTCCTCTACTTTGAAAGAAAATACAACATACACAAAAACCTTTGAAAAACACAATAACGAACAACCACCTGATCCAAGAGAAATGAAACAACCTTATGGAAAAGGTTATGACCTCATGAAACAACTTGTCTATACTAGAAAAGGATGTGGTGCTTGGGAACAAGGTATCCACAATCCTATAGAGCTAACACACAACAAACAACTCATGTTCTTGGTTATTTCCATTTGATTGAGATTAACAAGCCTTCACTCAACATCAACAATCTCACACAACACACTCCTAAATCATCCTTAACATTCATCCATCCTGAACTCATCAACACTAGTGGTATTGAAAATCATCCTTTACAAAATATTAAATAGAAAAATACACCTTCCGCTTAATGTCATTGTCGGAAAAGATTCATGATTTGAATTCATTAGATTTCATACCCTCCTATAATTGAGAAACCCAAATCTCACAATCGAAACAGTCTTGTGTAGATATGACAACAAATACTAAGCAAGGGTTATCTTTGTCACAAACCACAATACCACCTTCTACCATTGATCAAGAGGGTATCTTGTTGAGACTCCTCAAAGATCACTTGATCACCCTCACTCCTAGAAGTCGAAAGAAATGCTTTTACAAAACTTCATTTTTCACCTATCATCGCATTCATCGTCACACCAATAATGAATATAAAAATTTGAGTCATAAAATCCAACATTTTTAGAAGTTTGGTATGCTTCCCTATGTGGAGGCATCTAATTCCTCTAATTAATATTTATTTTCACTCTCGCATACACTTCATCAATTGTTTTGGCTCACCTTTGTCTTGCACTAAGTGGGGGAAAAGGGTTCAAAAGCCTTGTCCTCGCATGTCACTTGTGGTTGCCTCCTTTGGGATAGTCATTAACCTTTCATGAATACATAAGAGGAAGCTTGAGATTTTGATGACTTGCCTTAAGTTGGATTATATATGATATACTTCTCTTTTTCCTGAGATAGTTGATTGGAAACATATGACTTGATATAGGGATTTCCGAGTAAGCTCTCATGTCTTATTCTCTCTTCTTCTACTTTAAAACATTTTCTCATAGTATGGGTGCTCACAGCTACTTTAAAGTGGGGACATACATCACCACTCACATTTCATTGTGTGATTTTATTTTTATTTCAATTTCCTCTCTTGGAAGAATTAGGTACAATGTTGCCTAGGATGAGACCTTGCACTTTTCCTCTCTTGGAAACAAGATGAGATCATTTGCACTTATCCTCTCTTGGAGACATTAAGAATGATTCTCCCTAAGATGAGACATTGCAAAAATTAAAAAAATCCCTTTGAATAATCCTTACACTATTTTTCATTTACAATGTCTATGAGCATCAAGCATACAAAGTTTTTTCTTACCTCATAGAGATTGAAGATCATCTTCCATTGTGGAGCCTTATTAAAGTTAGCAGAAGGAATAACTTGGATATGGTTGAGCGGGAATCCCATCTAGCGGCACAACTTTCCCCATAAGCCACGTTTGTGTTTGTTAGTGCATACCAACTAGCATATGTACTTCACCCATTTGGGATTTCTTACCCTGCGGACAACCAGAAGTTCCATGGCCCCAAAGTGATTATACTTTTGGGTTTTCTTACCTAGCGGATAGCCAAGAGTTCTATCACCCCAGAGTGAGTACACATTTCCTTTCCAAAATAAAGAAGCCTAGATCTGATCCACAACTAGTTGGAAAAATGATCGAAGCTTGATCCCTCCCATTCATTTTCTTCGTTCTTGCCATTGCATGATTTTTCATCTTGATGGTTTGACTTAGGATCTTGGATCCTAGGGGTTTGCATAACCTCCTTGATCTTTTTCATTCTTTTTCATCTACATTTGTACATTCAAAACTCTCTTGAATTTCTACTTTAGTGTGAGAGTTTGAAACAAGTTCATCCTCTCACTAAAAGTGGGGCCTATGTATTGCCATAGAAAAAAATATCCTTTGCTTGGCATGGGATTGGTTCATGATAAATTGGACTTAATGAGGTCTTGATTTAGGTGTTGTGAGGCATTTTATGCATCCACACTAGGTCTTAGACCCTTATAAATTGAATAACATGCTTTTAACGATGTCTTGTAAAGGTGTTGTAAAGTGTTGTAAGACACTTTCACGATTTTCTAGACTTAATAAAACCATTTTATCTTAATTCAATATTATAAAATGTGTTTAATAACATTATCAAATCAATCTAGAAGGTTTTTGAACTGAACTTAATGTTAAGCTAGTGTTGTAATGTGTTTGCACATTCACATTGGTTCTTGTGTCTTTCTAGGCTGTGGACCTCATTTTAGTGTTGTAAAGTGTATTTAATCACACTTTCACATTGAATTCTATGTCCCAATCCTAATTGACCTTTACATATCAACTAATAGGTCCCTATTACCCATATTGTGCATCCTAAGGCCTAATTTGATAAAATACTCAATAAGGTTACAATTTAAACCTTAGTTCCTTATCTCCTAGCATCTTAGCTATCAGATTAGCCCCTATGGGACCCATTCTCCATGCATGTGAATAGTCCCATCCAGGTGGGACCCATTCACCATGTGTGGTGAATGAGTCCCATTTGGTCCAATTTTGACCTTTGAGTGGGAAAAAGTGAAATTTAAGTTTAATATTGCTTCATGTTGGCCTGTGATGAGGTATACAGGTGAATAAAGGTGAATTGCCTATAAATATAAGTCTTTTAACTCATTTTACACATCTCTCTCATCCCTTATCATTCATTCATTGACCAATCTTCCATTTCAATTCAAGCAACTTAGGGTTTTATTATCGCAAGACATCAAGAAAGATCCTAAAGACATTCAAGGGCCGAATCTTCCTCCATTGTTGTAGACATTCAAGATCAAACATCATGGAAAGGTAATGAACTCCATTATTTCATGTTTCATTCCATTATTTCATCATTTTGGTTTAATTACCTAAAAGGGGTTTGACCAAGGCAAACCCCCATGCCCTAACATCCACCATTTCTTCTTCTCTTCTTATGTGTTTGTAGATTTAGGACTCTTGAAAGCTTGAAAATCATTGAAGATCAAGTTGCAAGGTTGCTAAAGTTTTCCCCTCATTCAACAAGTCAAAATATCAACAAAAAATAATTTTTAGACTTGTAAATCAGAGTTTTAGAAGCAGACACCTGTAGGAAGTCAAAGTACAGATGGGAAGTGTTGGTTATTTTTAAGAACCAAACTGATCTCTAGAAATACTTATGAATTTTTCCATCTCCAATTATCAGTAATTCTAAAGGGATTGGCCAACGAACAAATAGAGGTTTCTAAAATTCTATTCCTACTCTTTGGGCTCTGTAAAACCTGAGAGGGTGATCCCACAATGTATACCTAAAGAATTTTCACAATTACAATCAAATACATTGTCAATAAAAAATATCTCTCATGACACCACTCAATAATATACATCAAATAGGTTGGAAACTTATTATATCAATGTTATATGTATCAAGTATGAGAGAGTAGACACAGAAACAAACAACAATGGTATTCGCTTGAGATTCTATGATTAAAAGATTGAGTAGTTAATGAATCAACACTATAAATGTAACAAAAATACTTTGCATGAACCAATGTCTTTATCCCAAGCACAAAGTCAATACCATTCAACATAACCTGATAACAATTTAGACAATAGCACCTATAACCCCAAGAAATCTTGCATGACAACATTCCTCTATGATGTTCAAGATTATTACTTCTTACAAATATCCTAGCAAAAGAGAAAATATGCATTGGTTTAGAGAAGTCAGGAGACTTCAAAACTGAAGCCTCTTTAATAGCTTGTTTTATCTTCTTGAAAGTTTGACTAGGCTCTTCACTCCAAAGTACCTTTTCACCCTTCTTTAGCATTTTGGAAATAGGTCTTGTAATTTTTGCAAAGTTGGTTACAAATCTTCTCTAAAAACTTATTTTCCTAAAAAATGACTAGATGCCCTTGACATTTTTTGGCTGAGGGATCTTGTCAATGGCTGCTACTTTTTCAGGGTCTATCCTTACTCCTTCCTTGAACACAATATGCCCTAGAAATTTTCCCTCTCTGACCCCAAACTTTGGATTCAAAGATATTCCATATTCTAGTGACCTAATAAAAACTTTCTCTAAATGCATGCAATGATCCTCTTCTTTCTTAGAATAGGTGGTCATGTCATCTTGATACACAACCATGAATAAATCAATAAAATATGAGAAAGCTACATCCATAGATCTCTAAAAAGTGGCACCTACATTTGTTAAGCCAAAAGGAATCCTTACATATACATAAGTACCCCAAGGAGTACTAAATGCAGTCTTGTACTGCTTAGAATCCTTTACTTTTACTTGATTATATCCCGAAAAGCCATCCATCATTGACAATAGCTCACAACTAGTTACCTTTTGTAACATGGCTTGAATATTTGGTAATGGATAATTGTCCTTTAATGAGGATACATTCAAGTTTCTGAAATCAACACATAGTCTTATGCCACCATTCTTTTTTCTCATTGGTACCAGATTAGATACCCATGAAGAATGTCTAATGGGTTTTATAATACCGACATCCCTCAACTTTACCAACTCGTCTTGCATCTTGGGAGCTAGAGTGGGATTAATTGTTCTTTTCTTTCACCTAAAAGGTTTTGCATCATCCTTTAAAGGAATTTCATGCTGAAATAATTCCTCCCTATAAGCTTTCAAGTCATCATATGACCAAGCAAAGACATGTTTGTATTTTCTAAGTAAGGAAATTAACATTTCCTTAACTTTTGGCTTCATCTTCTTTCCTATATAGAATTTCTTTGGGGAATTTATAGTTCCTATGTTTACTTCTTCTAGGTCCTCTAGGTGAGTAACAGTTGTTTTGGCCTTATTGGTATCTTGACTATCAAAGATCCTTTCAAGAGCTACAAGGCCTTTGGGGATTTTATTTATTTTTAATTGGATGACCTCTTTTCCAAACATCGTGTCCTTTCCATTAGTATTCTCTACAAATCCATTAAAATCAATCTCATGACCTTCATATTTATTAGCATAATTTAGGAATCTAAGGATATCCTCATCATCATTAAAAATATGCCACTTGTACACATTGTCAGGAATAGAGGGTCTTGTTTGTATCTCAACCTTAGAAATTCAGATGAAAGTTATATCATTAGGTTTTAATGTAATATTAGCAAGTAAATCAACCACTCTATTATGTCCTCTTTCCATCCAATCAATTCCAAAAGCATCAAACTATTTAGTAGAATCCCAAACACCATTCCTGTATTGCTTCAATCTATTATTTTTGCAAGCATACTTAGCTCTTACTTGGGATATTACAAGCTCAGAATCACCAATCACCATTAGCTTTCTGATTCCATGTTTTTTAGCAAGTCTTAATCCCAATAACAGGGCTTCATATTATGCTAAATTATTTGTACAAAAAAATACAATGTGAAAGAGAAATTATAAGTATATCCAGTTGGTGATACTAATAAAATTCCTACACTAGATCATTCTTTGGAGCTTGCACCATCAAATTACATTTTCCACAATCCTTCTTTATCAAACATTCTTGAAACTTCATTTTCTATAGGTGCAGGACATCTCTCAATCTCTCATTACTTGGAAATTCTTACCAGCAATGGGAAATGTGGCATAAGACATGTCACACTGCATATTGCCTCCCATAGATGCACTCCTTTTTTGTGATAATAAAATTCCATAATTAGGTGGGATATCAACCACCACCACACTCATTTTAAACTCTTTGTCAGGGAAATATGCTAATTTATATGGAAGCTCATTTATCACACCTACCACAGGGACCTCTCTAGAATCCATGGCATAACACTTGCCATGAGTGCTATCAAACCTTAACCCTAATGTATCCATGATTTTAACTGGCATGATATTGTTTGATGCACCAGAGTCAATAATACAATTCTTTATAAAATTTCCCCCAATCCCCCAATCACTAGGGTAAGAAAAAATGGATCAATCTTATTGAGGCAAGTGTTTACAAAATTTCCTAGGAATATATAGGGGAATCTCAGTAATTACTTCCTCAACTTCCTTAATTTTCTTATCCTTTGCACTTGTTTTGAACATAGTGGGTTCCACTAAATCATTACTAGTTATAGCAGTACCAGTGATAAGGGCTACTACCTTTTTCTTATGTTCCTTTTTCCTCATCATTTCAAGAAAAGGTACATACACTTTAACTTGGCTAAGTAACTGAAACATATCAACTGGAGTATGCTTGTGAAATTTAGTTGAAGGAATACCTTGTTCATTACTATTATCTTTCTGTTGATTTTTGGTTGCTTCAACCTTGTGTTTAGCATCCTTCCTTATGGCTTCAAGAACTTGCTTCTGTGTCTTTAATTTTTCAGCAGAAAATTTGTGTCTAGGAGTAGCTTTTGACTTGTCTTCTCTCTTGGCCCAAATTTTATCTCCCTTTCCTTCTTTAGTTTTGACTGCTTCTACCTTTTCATTAGGTTCATGTTTTTTTCCCTTAGGATTTTGTTCCTTGACGAACATACCAGTAGGACTACCTTGTTCACCTCCAATAGTTCTATTCCTCAAATGATAAGAAGTCCTAGCTTGAGCAGCTAAGATTGTTGTATATTTAGAAATGTCTTCCATAGAGGGTCTTAGTGAAACACCATCTTCAATTGCCTCCAAATTGTAAGCCTCAACATTACCAGTGTCACCTTCATTAGAAAAAACTTGCTGATGATATGCATTAGCAATTTTCCTTTGATTGTCGACATCTACTTCATAAGAATCTTCAAGAGGAGCATTCACTACAAGCAATGCCAGAATCACCCATAAATCATCCATAATCATAAGTACATCCTCCTCCTCTTGATCTTGTCGATCACACTCCTTAGGTATGTCATCTTCTAGTTCCACCATCTGTGCTACCACACATTGCTATGAGGAATGTGGCATTTGGTAAGTCATCCACCAAGGAGTATCTTCAAAAAAATTTCCTGAATTCTTTTGCAAAGGATTTGGAGGAGCTTTGTTTTGGGTATTCCTCTGATTGTTTAAGAAAGGCTTCCCATTATACCAATTGGTATTGTAAGGGTGATCTTGCAATCTAGGGGGTCTTTCATTCCTTGGGTAATTTTTTGGTTGGGCCTTCTCTTCCCTTACAATTTTATCATTGATAGTTTTCATAAAACTATCAAGCTTGTCCTCAATTGTTCCCCCTTTAGTTCCTAAACTATTTTCTTCCTTTTTTGAACTTTTGAAAAGTTTTGGGTCATCTCTTCTACCAAATTTACCAGTTGCTTTGCTAATATTTTCAATATGCTTTGCTATCTTGAAAGCTTCTCTTAAATACTGAGGATGCTTATCCAACAAATGGTATCTCATCTTTGTATCAAAATCATTGCAGTAATTTACCAAACACACATGATCATTTAAGTGTAGATGAGGAGGAAACCTTTTTCTAGCCTTTTGGAACCTTGTATTAAACTTAGCAATAGATTCATTAGATCCTTTAACAATATTATTGAATTGATTCAATAGAAAACTTGAATCAGTCTTTTCACCATATTGTTCTCTAAAAAACCTTTTGAATCCCTCGTAGGAGACAATGCTCTCAGTAGGTAAACTCCTGTACCAATCTCTTGCATGAACAAATTCATCGTGACATCTTTTGTCTCCACCTCAAAATCATCCATAACATTAGCAAATGATTTGAGATGGTCTTCACCACTTAAAGCATTATTTCTAGAGAATTTTACTAGAGCAAGGCTAAAATATTTAGGGACTGGGTTAGGGTAGCCAGGTATTCCAGTGAAACATAGTTGCTAGTATCTATCTATTTGGAGTGGCCTCCTAGTATGTCAATCCTTATGATCATATATGTTCTCATCACCTTTCTGGATGTCAGATGGGCTACCATATTTTTCATTTTCACTTTCACCATCACCTCCCCCTTTCTTACTTCCCTCATCATCTTCAAAATAAGACTTATCATTCTTGTTTTTACCTCCCCCATCACCTCTTGATCTCCACCACCACTTCCACCAGGAGTATGTCCATCAGATTTCTTCTTTTTCAACTCACTATCAATATGTCCAAAGCTTGAAGCCTTTGGAATATGGGTGGAAATTTGAAGGAATGCAATCTTCCTAGCCATTTCTGCATTAGAAGCTATTATTTCAGCTTTTTTCAATTCTTCTCGCAGCTATTCACTTTCCAACCACAACCTTAATATATTAGGGTCTGGAGGTGTATTAGATGGGGTTAGATCAACTTTGGCCTTATTTGTGGGGATTTTGGTGGATGCGGTATTGGTTTTATCATTAGTTTTGAATGCATTTTTCTTGGGTTGGTCAATATGTCTCTTCCCATGATCTAGAAATTACATTTTCTTGGTACTAATAGGAGGATCTGAGGCTCTAGTGGTTGAGAAAGATGTTGTATAAGTATTAGTAGCTAAAGCTCCCATTGAGACTACTACTCCAAGAATATCATTAGTCATCCTAGAGGTTAATTTAGAAAGGTTTTCTTCAAAGGTTCTATGCCTCGAGGACTCTTCCCTCATTTTCTCCAATTTTTTCTTCTAGCATGTCTCTCTAGTTTCTTAGCTCTAATTCTATCTTCCCTCTCTTTCAATTCTTTCATTCTCTCTTCTTCTTGTTCCTAAAATCTTAACTCTTCTTCTTCAATGGATTTCATGTCATTATCTATATCCTCCTCATTTTCTAGAATATCCCCATGCTCACTCAGGGCAGGAGTGAAACAAGGCTGGTTAGTAGGGTCTCTTCAAGAGAAAAGTGGACTAGCTCATTAAGGTATCTACCTTGTGGCTTAAAATTATTTCCATTGAAAATGGAACCAATTTTAGGAGTTGAAGACTCAAAGAACTTCTTATTCTTTTCAAAAAACTCCCACCTATCTTCCTCTCTTGAGATATTTAACTCACTATCAAAGACTTGTTCAACAAGAAAACTTCCCCAGTCTATATTAGACTCTTGAACTTTATGTCCTTCTTCATGGACACTAGCACTACTTATATCGATATGAAAGTAAGAGATACATCAGGATGGGAATCAATAGAATTACTTGATTCAGAAAATTTCCCGACCCATTCAGGTTGCTTTTCCTTTATATGTTTAGATTCTGCCTTTTGCTCAAGATGCTTCATCGCATAACTTCTAGTCTTCCTCATAATGTTTAGTATTGTAAAATATTTCTTGTTGTTCTCTTTTTGAGAACTAATCTTCACACTGGTACTAGAGAACTCAGAGTCGCCACCCAGGATACTAGGAAACAAAAAGTGATTGCACTTTGATTTTGTACTTGTTATTCTAGAAAATACTTTAAACATTACCTCACAGAAAGTGGCAGAATGAAATAACACCTAACACATAAGACCTAGTATGATGGGACTAATGAAATAGATTTAAAACTGATTATTCCTTAAATAGTAAGGAATATCACAATGAACAATTGAGTCTAACTATACTTGATCTAAACCTAGAGACTTTGGACCAAGCTAGTCCCCAATAGAGTTTCCAATCTATTGGTTATTTTTTAAGAACCAAACTGATCTCTTGAAATACCTATGGATTTTTCCATCTCCAATTATCAGTAATTCTAAAGGGATTAGCCAATGAACGAATAGATGTTACTAAACTTCTATTCCTACTCTTTGGGATCTGTAAAACCTGGGAGGGTGATCCTGCAATGTATACCCAAATACTTTTCACAATTGCAATCAAATACATTGTCAATAATAGATATCTCTCATAACACCACTTAATAATATACATCAAATAAGTTGGCAACTTATTATATCAATGTTATATGTATCAAGTATGAGAGAGTAGACACAAAAAGAAACAATAATGGTATTCCCTTGAGATTCTATGATTAAAAGATTGAGTTGTTAATGAATCAACACTGTAAATGTAACACAAATACTCTGCATGAACTAGTGTTTTTATCCCAAGCACGGAGTCAATACCATTCCACATAACCTAATAAAAAAGTAGACAATAGCACCTATAACCCCAAGAAATATTGCATTACAACATTCCCCTGTGACATTTAGGATTATTACTTCTTACAAATATCCTAGCACATAGTTGTCATAAGTCATTAATCTCATACAAGCACTTACATCAATTCATTGAATCAATAAGCAAGCATGAAACTAAACATCCATCAGGTAATGATAGAGAAAAATGAAAGAAATTCTTGATTACTTTCAATCATAACTCATAACACACATACAAGGAGAGACAATAACCATGAAATTGATATTACCCTATATTATAAATGCTATATCATTATCAGTCTTACATGCATAACTATTAACTCCAAATGAAACTAAGAACAAAAGACTCTAAAACTTGCTTCGTATTATCTTGAAAAACTAATAGTATTAACTCAAAAAATTTCAACTCTTGTGCTATTGGTATTAAATTCCTTCTTATAGAGATGAAGGAGCAAACAAGCTTTAGACCAGATAGCACACATGTCATAATCCCATTGGACCACTTGCAACAATATTCCTCTTTCAATTACACTTGAGTCTTTAGGTGGAACAAGTAAACATGAGGCAAAAATAACCTCAACTCTTCATGGAAAACAAGTCCCGCCTCCAAGAAAAACATCATTAGTTTGTTACAATAGTTTCAAAATATTCTCCATGTGTTCAAAATGTCAACCGTGGGAGAATCAAAATAGCAAAACTTACGAAGCAAGGCAAGGAAAGCATAAAAAGGTCAAAATTTGTTAATCCACATTAGGACCACATTCTAATCATTTGAATTTAAGGAGAGAATAAAATTTTACCATGTTATACCTATTGTCAAAATAGATTTGCACCTATTTGAATCACGGTATTCAACAATCTTGGAAACATGAAACCTTCTTGGATGTGTGGGTGATACGAGTGAGAAGGAATCTCAGTGAAATTTGGTTCTCCGAATGATTAATTGTATTCTAAGACTTCAGAGGAAAGGGATAGAAAGATGGATTGAAATAAAAACTTAAAACTACTGATGGTTAACTTGTTATTTATGAAAGAAACCAGATTTTTCCACTCACAACAATTTCTCTATTACAATAGTTCTCACAATCTCATCGATACATGATTTCATCAATAATTCATATGAAGATTCACGGAAATTGAATACATCATACAACCTAAAAAAATGAAATCCTGTGCAGAAAACTCATAAAAGTAGGACATTAAGGCTTCAAATTTGAAAACACAAAGGCATCAAACTGTTGTTACCAGTCTTGAGACAAGAAAATGAAGAGAACTCTGCTTATTACTGAAACTGAAAGAGTGTGTATCTGAAAACTGAGTACAAAAGGTTCACAAGCTCAAAAGTGTGTATGGCCCGAGGCCGAAAATCCGAATTGAGAAGGGAAAAGACTAAGTCTTTTCAGAATATATCTCAAGAAACCCTAATCGGCTCTACAAAAGAAGCTCCAAGGAAAAAGCTTCCTTTATCTCAAAACTCATAAAAGCGAGAAAAATCTGCTTTTATGATCAAACTGTCAAGCCTCTAAAAATAGGTTGAATCAGCTTTAAAAGCCAGAAAAACACCTTATCTATCCAAGATGAGACCCAAATCCGACTAAGGGGAAAAGTCAACAATAATCTACTAAAAATAGCAAGAAATCATAAAACAATTTATAAGAGATTGCTTTACGATTCTGCTTTATAGGATTGCAGATTTTATAATTTATCTATTTTTGCAATAAAAGATTGGAAAATCCTTTGCAAAAAGAAATATGTTTTATTTCTCCTTTACAATGCATTGATTTTTCTTAAAAAATCATAAAAATATCAATATATATCACTCTCTCATCAATATCTCCAATTGATTTCTCTAAAATCAATTAAAACATAAACCATAAGTAGATAATGATCAAAAATCATCCCTAGGTCATAACATATTTCAACATTATACTCTCATTTTTCTCACAAAACAATAACATAAGGTATTCAAGTCTCCACATTTCACTAAGGCACAAAATATAAGTCCTAAAGACCTAACACACCGACCTAGGCATATGAATTTCAGCCTCCAAACATATATTAAACTTCAAACTTTAATAAATCACAATACAAGGCTTAACCTAATTCAAAATTCCCGTGTGCTATTGACTGAATATTCCAGATAATCATAAGGTTGGCTCGAATTAGGGCATGAGAAAAAGATGCCAAACCCTAATAATGATTTCATTTTGCAAATGATCACTCTAAAGAAAATGAACTCTGCCTGAGAGTGCGCCACCATGATTGAGCTAAATCTGTAGCTTGTGTATTCAAGAATCTTC
>VDFB02251939.1:25913-36636 GCA_007258455.2 Sequoia sempervirens | reverse complement strand
TAAACCCTCAACCCTAAACCCTAATCCCAATACCCTATACAATTAATCCTATACCCTCAACCCTAAACACTATCCCTTAACCTTCAACCTTATACCTTAAACCTTGAACCATACACCCTCAACCCTCATCCCTATACCCTATACCCTCAACCTTATACCCAATATCCTAAACACTAATAGCTATACTCTATACACTTAATCTTATACCCTCAAGCCTATACCTTAAACCCTAAACCCTATACCCTCAACCATTATAGGGGAGAGAGAAAGAGGGGAAAGGTGTGTGTGAGAGAGATGATACAACTTGCTAACTAGTAAAATTTGACCTCCTGATTACTAAAATTTGACGTCTTGATTACTAAAATTTGACATGCTAATTACTAAAATTTGACTATCTAAAAAATTATAAGATCTTCTAAAAACTAGAATTCGCATTATAAATCCTAGAGATCCGAAACCACTCTCAAACATCCTGAAACTATATACATGAAACATAAGGACAAGAAAGAGAAAAAAATAGAAGAATTTTCTTTTAATACAAACCATAATACGAGTGCATTATGACATGCTCACGTTTTGTCAATGCATTCACAAAACACGAGCATATTATAATGCGCTTGCATTTTTTCAATGTATTCAAATAACATGAGTGCATTATAACATGAGCACATTATAACGTGCATGTATTTTATCTTGCTTTGGGAATCCCCAAACCTTTGGATTGAATTTTCTTTGTATTTCCAACCCAAAGGCTTGGACTACCTTTCCAATGCCCAAAATGTGTTTTTGCATATTCTACAAAATTTCCCATAATCTTGTCTGTGCTAACCTTTAGGTTTGCATGCGTTTCAAGATTGAGTAAAACAAACACTTGGGTAATTTTAAGCTATCTCTTAGCTATTTAACATAATTTGTTTTCACATTTTGACTATGTTAAGGCTTTCCACTTTAATTTCTTTTGTTGGTGTATCCAATGTTTGGTAATTTTTATTTTATTTTTTAACTATTCATTGAAATTTCAAATAAACTACATTTTTATAAACTAGACTCCATTCTACACATATTCAAAAAAATAATTTTCAATTAGTTTTAAAAAATTATATAGGTAGCACAACCAAATTTTTATTTTTCAAGATGTGTTCACTTTGAAAATTAGTGAAAAATCATATATTCATTAAAAAATTATTAGAAAAATTGAGCATAAACTACATGCTGTTAGCTAATTTCTCATCGAAACGAGTTTAAAAATACTAAAAAAAACTTAACATTTTGAAGGAGCCACAACAAACATTATGTTATGTTTTTTGAAAAAAATAGGATCAATTTAGCTCCCTTTTTGAACCCTTTAATCTCTACTAGTTTTTTTTTTTTTTAAATAGTAGTTTAAAAATTAGATTTAGAGCACTATGACCTTTTTTTTTGCATCTTAAAATTTTGAGTGTAACTATCCTCAATTTCTCATCCAAGGTCAATATTTCTTGATTTAAAAAAAAAAGTCCACTTAAGACCCTTTTGGCTGCCCTTAATTGTTGTTTCATTTGATAAGCTAAAATGTTTGATAGTGATGAAATATAAAATTCTTTACTTGTTGGGTTGTTAAGCCCTAGAAGGTGTAGGTGAAACAATGTCTTCAATCACCCTTCAAACCATTACATAAAGCACCCTCAACCTGCTATAGTAAGTTAACTTCAAAATATGGCATAAAGTATGCTTGAGACTTTTTCATTCTTCAAATACCATGTAAACCTTAGAATTGAAGACTGAAGATTTTAAGTCTTAGAATAAACCATCAATTGATGAAGAAATCCTTTATCAATAAAATAAGCTTGAAATCATGTAATAACCTTTTGCATATCCATGGTGGGTTCTAGATATCAATCCCTCATGAGATGAACCATAAAATGAAACAATGATAGAATCATAGATTGAAGAAACTTTAAGAAACTCTTCAATAATCTGCACTTTTCCATTTTGCAACACCACCTTGTCTCAAGCATCAATATAAAATCAACACTTTACAATGAACCATTGCAATGAACTAATCAATGAATGAGTAGTGAATCATCTCAACACTGAGGCAACTTTGGCATGAACACAAGATTTCCATAATGGGACATCATTAGAATATGAAAGATCACTTTGAAACCTTACCTATGCATGAAACCTTTCAATAGATCAAGGCATCAACTTCATGATCAAAAATTGCAACAACACCATCTTGTGAATTCTTGAACACCATAGATGAAATAAAGGATGAGTGATCCAACACCATAAAATAACACACTACCACAACAAGAGCATTAACATATCATTAGAGAACTTTGACATAACATATCATTAGAGCACTTTGATATAATATATCATTAGAGAACTTTGACATCAATGACAAACCATTGTAATGCCAACAAACAATTGTGACACAAAATGCAGTTGTAGGCCTATTTTCATCAATTGTGTTTCATAGAGTGTTTTTTTGCAAATTGATAGTTTATTGATATATTTTGACTAGTTTTGATGAGATTTTGTTAGATGAACTTTGGAAAACATGGAAAATAGTCAACAAACACTTGTTTGGTCTGATTTTGAGTGTGAAAATGTTTTATTTCAATTTGAATACAGACACTCATAGATAATACACAACCTAGGTTGTAAATGATACTACCTGTTGGATCCCTACTTGGATTTATACAAACAACTAAACAAAGTGGAAAGCTAGAGACCTTGGTGGCATTGGCTCCCCCTTACACGACACGGGTTCACCAAGATCTCTTACCCCCTAAGATCCAAAACCTTGAGGGATTTCATGTCTCTACAATGAATGGGGGAACGTAGGACAGCTTCAGAACCCACTATTCTTGCACCAGCAAGTAAAAGGGTTTTTGTCCACTAAAATAATTGGTTCTTATTCTCTATTTCAAGGAAATACTAGTGCCTATGTGTGAGGAAAGATTAGCTCAATTAAGAGGCCTCCCAGTCCCTTCCTAAGAAAGTATTTTAATGTTTCACACGAACACTAGGGGTGGCACTTTTATGCATAGGACATCCTCACTAGGTGATCAAAGACTTTCCCAATGATCACAAAAATTTATATAGTGGACAAAAATAGTGTCACTTGGGTCATTCCCTCTTTCAAGGTAGGCCCTTTAAGGGTAAAAAAAGAAAGTAATATATTTTTTTTGATCTCCCATCTCACACGAAGCGTAAGGAGAGAACATACACAACGCCTTTTCCTCACACTCACACAAGGTTCATTTTAAATCCAAATCAAAATGTATGGGTGATTATACAAGTGCCAAAGGAATTCTTTTGATTCTCAAGATCGCCAAGTGGTGCGAGAGAAGAGTATATGCATCCAATGGAAAAATGAAAACCACAAGACACGGTAAACACACATTAATTTTAACCTTGCTTATGATGACAAACAAACACTGGTGTTCTTTTTAAACCAATGACATGTGTTGCAAGTTCATTTTAGATCCCATAATTGAAATATGCATTTTGTTGTTCATTTTAACCCTTATGAATGAAAATGCATGTTCCTTTTTAACCTTATGAGTGCAATGCAAATTTGTAGTTGTAAGCAAACAAAACAAAATTGATAACTTAAATGAAAATAGGATGAACTCAATTTTTTCTCAAGAAAAAGTTTGTAAACTCCTTAAAACCAATGCCACACACTGAAAAGAGATGATTATCACACCAAAAACCCTACTATAATGTAAACCCAAAAGGAAAAATCAAATAAAATAGAAAATAGAAAAAGTTATACCTTGACAAATACATGTGTCGTTCAGGTCCACAGTTGTGGCACTATACTACAGCCCACTCTAGATCAATTATATCATTTTAGTTATCTCAAGAGCTTGAGTTGCGTCACTATTTCAAATTTGAAACCCCCACCTTCAAATGCATCTCTATTGTCACAATTGCATCATTATTTTAAATCTCAGATTCCCGCCTAGCAATCCCGTCACAATTTTTGGAAGTTGTGTCATTTTTCTTCAGTTGCATCACTGTGCATCTCATTTGTGGCTTACAAACATGTTACATGGAAAAAATAAAATGAAACATGGTTTTTCTTGCAAAAATTCATACTTTCACGTCAGGTTCACCAATGTAAATAGGAAAATTCAAGCAGCATAGATTAAGTGACAGCCATATCACTATCTAAGCTAGAAATTCAATCTAAAACAAGAGAGAACAAACAATTATGAGGAATAAAATGAAAGCATTTAAATAAAATAACTCCCCATATTGAAGTTGAATCACCTCCCTTGTCTCTCCTCAAATAGCCTTTGCAAGTTTTCCCTCAGATCGTTGTGTGCGTGTGTAAACCTACAAATAATAAGCATGAAAGTCAGAGATAAGTGGTTGTTAAATTGAAAATGGAGGAGAAGAGCTTCTTTTATAAATATCCATTCAAACAGATGGACAAGATTAAGCTTCTAGAAAGATTCCAAGATCGACGATTGAGGAGACATGCACCACAAAGTAGTGGGCTAGGAACGGCTATGACATGGACAAATAAGATTGAAAAGAGCCCAGAGGCAATCAATGGATGAGATTCAAAAATGAGATAGTGGAGGGGGGATAATGGAGAACTTAAAAATTAAAATCAATTAATTCATGAGAAGGAATCTTTGACCAAGTGGAGGATAAATCATTTATTTAAATCATTTATTTGTAGAAGAAGGGGATCTAGCTAACTACTAGACAAAATGCACCTATGTACATACAAAAACACATGAAAAAAATACATAACAACATACATGGAAACACACATAACATGATGAGACGTAGTGCGGGGCCTGCCAGATAGGTGATCAAAGTGACTAAACCAGCAGACAGGACTAAACGTCTGGGGAATGGTAGGTAGGAGTTAACGGCACCGTTAGGTGGGTTTTCCTAGCATTTACTAGCCAAAAAAGGCAAGCGCCTTAGCTTTTTCATGAAGTTTCTTTTGGTTGGCATAGGAAAGGTGGAAGGGAATGATGTGTGCCTTTTCTATTTGGAGAAAGAAATGTCAAAATGCTATTTGTTTCCAGTCTGCGCGTTGAAAGTTGAACGTTTGAGTGTACGTGGATAAGTTCAAGGAGAAAACTGACCAAATCCAGGTGCTATTTGGTAGTGTGCACATTGTAAGCTAAATTTTGGAGTGCACATGGAGGAGTTGGAGGAGAATACAAACCAAATTGAGGTGAGGGGTGCTAAGAAATTCGGTTGTAGGCAGAAGGTTTTACAAGACCTTGTAATTTTTAATTTGTGAAACACATTGTGTAGGATTTCAGCTACTTGAATGACCTTGTTTAAATGTATGAATGTCTTCAAAATCACACATTTCATTGTAGTGTTTAAATTTTGCATGATTGAAAAAAAAGTGCACAAAATAACTGTAATTGGGAAAACATTGTATTGGGTTTCCATTATTTGAATCCCCCTGGTTAAATTTAAAGGATTGTCTTATGGTGGGTTGCTTGCTTCATAACACCCACGATTTTGCAACATGGAATGTTACAAAACAGTATGAATGTCTTCAAAATCACACATTCCATTGCTATGTTTAAATTTCGCATGAATGAAAGAAAAAAAGTGCACAAAATAGTTGTAAATGGGAAAATACATTGTTGGGTTTCAGTTATTTGAATCTGCATGTTTAAATCTAAAGGGTTGTCTCATGGTGGGTTGCTTTCTTCTTAACACCCATGGTTTTGCAACATGGAATGGTACAAAATAGTATGAATTTCTTCAAAATCACACATTCCATTGTTGTGTTTAAATTTTGCATGATTGAAAAAAGTGCACAAAATAATTGTAAATGGGAAAACCAGTGTTGGGTTTTAGTTATTTCAACCTCCTTGTTTAAATGTAAAGGGTTGTCTGATGGTGGGTTGCTTGCTTCTTGACACCACGGTTTGTGACATGTAATGTTAAAAATAGTATGAATGTCCAAAATCACACATTCCATTGTTCATTTAAATTTTGCATGATTGAAAAAAAGTGCACAAAATAATTGTAATTAGAAAACATGTTGGGTTTCAGTTATTTGAATCTCCTATTTAAATGTAAAGGGGTTGTCTCATGGTGGGTTTCTTTCTTAAAACCCACTATTTTGAAACATGGAATGTTACAAGATAGTATGAATGTCTTCAAAATCACACATTCCATTGTTGTGTTTAAATTTTGCATGATTGAAAAAAAATAGTGCTCAAAATAATTACAATTGGGAAAACACAGTGTTGGGTTTCAGTTATTTGAATCTCCCTATTTAAATGTAAAGGGTTGTCTCATGGTCGGTTGCTTGCTTCTTAACACCCATACTTTTGCAACATGGAATGTTATGAAACAGTATGAATGTCATCAAAATCACACATTCCATTGTTGTGTTTAAATTTTGCACAATTGAAAAAAAAAAGTGCACAAAATAATTGTAATTAGGAATAATACAGTGTTGGGTTTTAGTTATTTGAATCTCCCTATTTAAATGTAAAGGGTTGCCTCATCGTGGGTTGCTTGCTTCTTAACACTCACAATTTTCCAACATGGAATGTTACAAGACACTATGAATGTCTTCAAAATCACACATTCCATTGTTGTGCTTGAATTTTGCACGATTGGAAAAAAAAAAAAGTGCACAAAATAATTGCAATTGGGAAAACACAGTGTTGGGTTTCAGTTATTTGAATATCCATGTTTAAATGTAAGAAGTTGTCTCATGGTCGGTTGCTTGCTTCTTAACACTACGGTTTTGTAACATGGAATGTTACAAAATAGTATGAATGTCTTCAAAATCACACATTAAATTGTTGTGTTTAAATTTCACATGATTGAGAAAAAAAGTGCACAAAATAATTATAATTGGGAAAACACAATGTTGGGTTTTGGGAAAACACAATGTTGGGCTTCAGTTTTTTGAATCTTCCTGTCTAAATGTAGAAGTTTGTCTCATGGTCAGTTGCTTGTTTCTCAACACCCATGGTTTTGCAACATGGAATGCTACAAAATAGTATGAATGTCCTCAAAATCACACATTCCATTGTTATATTTAAATTTCGTGTGATTAAAAAAATAGTGCACAAAATAATTGTAAGTGGGAAAACACAATGTTGGGTTTCAGTTATTTGAATCTCCTTGTTTAAATGTAAAGGGTTGTCTCATGGTGGGTTGCTTACTTCTTAACACCCACAGTTTTGCAACATGGAATGTTACAAGACAATATGAATGTCTTCAAAATAACACATTCCATTGTTGCGTTTAAATTTTGCACAATTGGAAAAAAAGTGCTGCTGCATCATTTACCTTGTTCCAAGGAGAAAACCACCGATGTTGGGTTTTAGGTTATTTGAATCTCCACATTTTAAATGTAAAGGTTGTCTCATGGTGATTTGCAGCTGCCCGCACCACAGTTTTACAACATGGAATGTTACAAAAGCGATGTAGATATCTTCAAAATCACACATTCCATTGTTGTGTTTAAATTTTGCACTATTGAAAAAAAAAAGTGCACAAAATAATTATAATTGGGGAAACATAGTGTGGGGATTCAGTTATTTGAATCTCCCTATTTAAATGTGAACGGTTGTCTCATGGTGGGTTGCTTACTTCTTAACACCCATGGTTTTGCAACATGGAATGTTACAAAAAAATATGATGTCTTCAAAATCGCACATTCCATTGTTGTGTTTAAATTTCACACGATTGAAAAAAAAAAGTGCACAAAATAATTTTTATTGGGAAAACACAGTGTTGGGTTTCAGTTATTTAAATCTCCTTGTTTAACTGTAAGGGTTCTCTCATGGTGGGTTGCTTGCTTCTTAACACCCACGGTTTTGCAACATGGAATGTTACAAAACAATATGAATCTTCAGTCACACATTCCATTTTTTGTGTTTAAATTTTGCAAGACTGAAAGAAGAAAATGCACAAAATAATTGCAATTGGGAAAACACAGTGTTGGGTTTTAGTTATTTGAATCTCCCTATTTAAATGTAAAGGGTTGTCTAATGGTCAATTTCTTGCTTCTTAACACCTACAGTTTTGCAACATGGAATGTTAGAAAATCGTATGAATTTCTTCAAAATCACACATTCCATTGTTGTGTTTAACTTTCACATGATTGAAAAAAAGAAGTGCACAAAATAATTGTAATTGGGAAAACACAGTGTTGGGTTTCACTTATTTGAATCTCCTTGTTTAAATATTAAGGGTTGTCTCATGCTAGGTTCCTTTCTTCTTAACACCTACAGTTTTGCAACATGGAATGTTACAAAACCATAGGAATGTCTTCAAAATCAGACATTCCATTGTTGTGTTTAAATTTTGCACAATTGAAAAAAAAAAGGTGCACAAAATAATTATGATTTGGAAAACACGATGTTGGGTTTCAGTTATTTGAATCTCCATGTTTAAATGTAAAGGGTTGTCTCATGGTGGGTTTCTTAGTTCTTAACACCCATAGTTTTGCAACATCGAATGTTACAAAACAATATGAATTTATTTAAAATCACATGTTCTATTGTTGTGTTTAAATTTTGCACGATTGAAAAAAAAAGTGCACAAAATAATTGCAATTGGGAAAACACAGTGTTGGGTTTCAGTTATTTGAATCTCCCTGTTTAAATGTAAAGGGTTGTCTCATGGTGAGTTGCTTGCTTCTTAACACCCAAGGTTTTGCAATATGGAATGTTACAAAATAGTATGAATGTCGTCAAAATCATACATTGCATTGTTGTGTTTAAATTTCTCACGATTGAAAAAAAGAAGTGCACAAAATAATTGTAATTGGGAAAACACAACTTGTTGGGTTTCAGTTATTGGAATCTCCCTGTTTAAATGTAAAGTGTCGTCTCATGGTCATTTTCTTTCTTCTTAACACCCACAGTTTTGCAACATGGAATGTTACAAAATAGTATGAATTTTTTCAAAATCGTACATTCCATTGTTGTGTTTAAATTTTGCACAATTGAAAAAAAATGTCTATAAAATAATTGTAATTGGGAAAACACAATGTTGGGTTTCAATTATTTGAATATCCTTGTTTAAATGTAAAGGGTTGTCTCATGGTGGGTTGCTTGCTTCTTAACACTCATAGTTTTGCAACATGGAATGTTACAAAATAGTATGAATGTGTTCAAAATCACACATTCCATTGTTGTGTTTAAATTTTGCATGATTGAAAAAAAAAAGTGCACAAAATAATTGTAATTTGGAAAACACGGTGTTGGGTTTCAGTTATTTGAATCTCCCTATTTAAATGTGAAGGGTTGTCTCATGGTTGGTTGTTTGCTTCTTAACAACCATGGTTTTACAACATGGAATGTTACAAAACAATATGAATGTCTTCAAAATCACACATTCCATTGTTGTGTTTTCATTTCATATGATTGAAAGAAAAGTGCACAAAATAATTTTAATTAGGAAAATATAGTGTTGGGTTTCAGTTATTTGAATCTCCTTGTTTAAATGTCAAGGTTTGTCTCATGGTGGGTTGCTTTCTTCTTAACACCTATGATCTTGCAACATGGAATGTTACAAAACCATATGAATGTATTCAAAATCACACATTCTATTGTTGTGTTTAAATTTCCCATGATTGAAAGAAAAGTGCACAAAATAATTGTCATTTGGAAATCACAGTGTTGGGTTTCAGTTATTTGAATGTCCTTGTTTAAATGTTAGTGGTGGTTTTC
Organism: Sequoia sempervirens; assembly: GCA_007258455.2. NCBI lineage: Eukaryota > Viridiplantae > Streptophyta > Pinopsida > Cupressales > Cupressaceae > Sequoia > Sequoia sempervirens. The sequence goes on along the minus strand of VDFB02251939.1, from coordinate 26,950 downwards.
TTGCTTCTTAACACCTACGGTTTTGGAACATGGAATGTAACAAATCCATATGAATGTCTTCAAAATCACACATTCCATTGTTGTGTTTAAATGTTGCATGATTGAAATAAAAGTGCACAAAATATTTGTAATTTGGAAAACATAGTGTTGGGTTTCAGTTATTTGAATCTCCTTGTTTAAATGTGAAGGGTTGTCTCAAGCTGGGTTGCTTTCTTCTTAACACCTACGGTTTTGCAACATGGAATGTCACAAAACCATATGAATGTCTTCAAAATCACACATTCCATTGTTGTGTTTAACTTTCTAATGATTGAAAAAATAAAGTGCAAAAAATAATTGTAATTTGGAAAATACAGTGTTGGGTTTTAGTTATTTGAATCTCCTTGTTTAAATGTCAAGTGTTTTCTCATGGTGGGTTGCTTGCTTCTTAACACCTAAGGTTTTTCAACATGGAATGTTACAATACCGTAGGAATGTCTTCAAAATCACACATTCCATTGATGTGTTTAAATTTTGTATGATTGAATGAAAATTGCACAAAATAATTGTAATTTGGAAAACATAGTGTTGGGTTTTAGTTATTTGAATCTCCATGTTTAAATGTGAAGGGTTGTCTCATGGTGGGTTGCTTGCTTCTTAACACCTACATTTTTGCAACATGGAATGTTATAAAACCGTACGAATGTCTTCAAAATCACACATTTCATTGTTGTGTTTAAATTTTGCATGATTGAAAGAAAAGTGCACAAAATAATTGTAATTTTGAAAACACAGTGTTGGGTTTCAGTTATTTGAATCTCCTTGTTTAAATGTCAAGGTTCATCTCATGATGGGATGACTACTTCTAAACACCTTGGTTTTTGCAACATGGAATGTTACAAAAGTCGTATGAATGTCTTCAAAATCACACATTCCATTGTTGTGTTGAAATTTTGCATGATTGAAAAATAAAAGTGCACAAAATAATTGTAATTGGGAAAAAACAATATTGGGTTTCAGTTATTTGAATCTCCCTATTTAAATGTCAAGGATTGTCT
>VDFB02251939.1:0-25893 GCA_007258455.2 Sequoia sempervirens | reverse complement strand
TGTTGGGTTTTAGTTGTTTGAATCTCCTTGTTTAAATGTCCAGGGTCATCTCATGATGGGATGATTGCTTCTTAACACCTTCGGTTTTGCAACATGGAATGTTACAAAATAGTATGAATGTCTTCAAAATCACACATTCCATTGTTGTGTATAACTTTTGCATGATTGAAAAAATAAAGTGCAAAAAACAATTGTAATTTGGAAACAAGCACATTGGGTTTGATTATTTGAATCTCATTGTTTAAATGTCAAGGATTGTCTCATGGTGGGCTACTTGCTTCTTAACACCTAAGGTTTTGCAACATGGAATGTTACAAAACCATATAAATGTCTTCAAAATCACACATTCCATTGTTGTGTTTACATTTTTCATGATTGAAAGAAAAGTGGACAAAATAATTATAATTTGGAAAACACAGTGTTGGGTTTCAGTTATTTGAATCTCCTTATTTAAATGTCAAGGGTCATCTCATGGTGGGTTTGCTTGCTTCTTAACACCTATGGTTTTGCAACATGGAATGTTAGAAAACTGTATGAATTTCTTCAAAATCACACATTCCATTGTTGTGTTTAACTTTTGCATGATTGAAAAAATTAAATGCAAAAAATAATTGTAATTGGGAAAACACAGTGTTGGGTTTCAGTTATTTGAATCTCCTCATTTAAATGTCAAGGATTGTCTCATTGTGGGTTGCTTGCTTCTTAACACCAACATTTTTGCAACATGGAATGTTACAAAACATTATGAATGTCTTCAAAATCACACACTCCATTGTTGTGTTTAAATTTTGCATGATTGAAAATAAAGTGCACAAAATAATTGTAATTGGGAAAACTCAGTGTTAGGTTTTAGTTATTTGAATCTTCGTGTTTAAATGTGAAGGGTTGTCTTATGGTGGGTTGATTTCTTCTTAACACCCATGGTTTTGCAACATGGAATGTTACAAAACAGTATGAATGTCTTCAAAATCACACATTCTGTTGTTGTGTTTAAATTTCGCATGATTGAAAGAAAAATACACAAAATAATTCTAAATGGGAAAACATAGTGTTGGGTGTCAGTTATTTGAATCTCCTTGTTTAAATGTAAAGGGTTGTCTCATGGTGGGTTGCTTTCTTCTTAACACCCAGAGTTTTGCAACATGGAATGTTATAAGATAGTATGAATGTCTTCAAAATCATACATTCCATTGTTGTGTTTAAATTTTGCATGATTGAAAAAAAAGTGCACAAAATAATTGTAATTCGAAAAATGCAATGTTGGGTTTCAGCTATAAGTACATTTTATTTGTAGCTTTGGAGTAGTTGCTTCCTTATCAGCCCTTAGGACAACAATGCCCATTTTTTGGATAGAGTTTTGAGTGTCTTCAATACTTTTTTGTAGCTTTGCAGCCGCTATGTGCTTAGCTTTGAGAGTGTCTTTCTGATTAGAGAATAGAGATGTTTTCTATTTGATAAGTTATTTACAAAACTTGTCTACCTTTTCACATATGGCTTTCATGTCTATAGCCAACTGATTCTCTTTTTTTACAATGAAAACCTTTTCTTGTTTACACAATACGAATGTAATGAAAGCAACATCTTCAAAATATATAACAAGTCTCGGGTAGACTAAAAAATTGTGTTTCAACTTTCTCTAATTAATAAACTATAGGAATGTTGGAAAACACTATGGGTTGTAGTTTCTATATTTTTGCTTGTTATAATTTGAAGGGTGGAATTTTTTTCTTTTATGCTTGATGTTCTTTTGTTGGTCACGTTTAGTTTTATGTTCACAGATGTTTGACTTCAGTACTTCAAATCTAGTTATAGGATCATCTTTCATTTTCTCTCTTAGACAAATTCATATGCAAATACAAAATCTCTCAACTTTATCCACTTTTGTATTGTGATTTGTCCATTTCACATACTGCACATGCTCCTGCTCCTTCATCAACTTCACAAGAGTCATAAGAATCTCTTCAGTTAAAACATATCTCATTAAGTTTGATCCCCTTGTGTTCAAGTGTTTGTAAAGCAGATTGCTTTTCAATTTCATAAATTATAGAACTTGTTGCATCCATATTTGCATTGTTTCTTTGCCTTTGCACATACTACAAATCCTTCTTTTTCAATTAATCGAGAGCATAAAAAATCTCCTAATTCAACACAGTATCTATCTCATTCACTATGGTTTTCAATGCAAGTGAGCTTCACAATTTATTGTAATTGTGGTTTACAGTTAAAATTTCTTTTCGAATTCTTCATATGTTTCACAAATAAATAGCATGTTCTATCCTACATTCATTCAGTCATTTTTTTATCACTAGAAGCAAAGATAATGTTTTTTTCTTTTCACATTGTTGGCAGCCATAGAAGTAATTACATGTTATTATTCACATTAGGCTTATAGGTTGCATATAAAGTTGTGGGTTGGACTTCCCATCCTGTTGTTCAACCTGCACTTTTTTAGTTCATGAATTTTCATATACGCTTTTTTTTGTCATGTTAAGCCACCCCAAATGGAAGGCTCGATAACACAGCATGCCTGCTTATGTAAAACAGGTTTGTACACCCCATATACTATGGTGTTTTATTCTTCTTTCATGTGAGGTTGTGATTTTACCTATGGTCTTTATGTTCGCTTGGAGGTTCAAGTAGACACTATGTTTTCCAACATGCATTGGTTGACATCATGGTTGATAGGAAAATTTACACATGTATGACTTTCTTGATTCACTTCATTACTAATTCATGATTTTTTCAATAGATGCAAAAAACTTTTTATTCTTTTGGTATTGCTGGCAGCAATGGATGCACATTTATTTACATAGAAGGTTTTCATAAAAGGTTTTGGTTGCCCTCTAACCTTTCCTCTCCATTAACACATACACATGCACCACAACCGAGGTATCTTCCCTAATACATCTATTTTTGTAACTTTAGAATTAATTACATAGTGTTATACATGTTACACTCATACGCCACATACAAAGTTGTAGGTTGAACCACTCATCATGTGGTTCAACCTTCACTTCCTTAGTTCATGAATTTCCACATGCACCTTTGTTGTACATGTTAAGTCACCCTAAACGAAAGGTTGAATATCACAACATGCCTCCTTAGGTAAAAGAGGTTTGTACACCCCACATACTCTAAAATATTAGTTATATTTACATGCGGGGTTACGAATTTAGTTGTAGTCTTTATGTCAGCTTGGAGGTTCATCTAGATGATGTGTTTTCCAACCTGCATTCGCTTACATCATGGTTGACATGAAATTTTACACCTTTCTATATTTCCTTATTCTCTCCATTACTAATTCATCTTTTTTTCAACATATGCAACAAACATACATTATCATTTTGGCATTGCTAGCAGCAATGGAAGCACTTATTCTTTTTACATACAAGGTTTTCATCAAAGGTTTTGGTTTCCCTCTAACCCTTCCTCTCCTTTAACACTTACACACACAACACAACCAATGTATCTTCCCATGATAATAGATTTTCTTATTGCTATTATATAAGTAATTACATATTGTCATGCATGTTACACTCCTACGCCACATACAAAGTTCTAGGTTGAACCACTAATCATGTGGTTCAACCTTCACTTGTTTATTTCATTAATTACTAGATGTGCTTTTTCTCCTCATGTTAAGTCATGCAAAATGGAAGGTTGAATATCACAACATGCCTCCTCAGGTAAAAGAGGTTTGTAATCCCCATATACTCTGAAATCTTTGTTATATTTACATGCGGGGTTGTGAATTTACTTGTGGTCTTTATGTCAGCGTGGAGGTTCATCTACATGTGTTTTCCAACCTACATTCGCTTACATCATGGTTGATAGAAAATTTTACAAATTTATACCTTTCCTCATTCTCTCCATTATTGTTTCATCTTTTTTTCAACAGATGCAACAAACATGTTATCATTTTGACATTGCTAGCAGCAATAGATGTACTTATTCTTTTTACATACAAGGTTGTCATCAAAGGTTTTGGTTGCCCTCTAACCCTTCCTCTCCTTTGACACATACACACGCATCACAACCAACATTTTTTTCCATGATAATACATTTGTTGTTGCTATTGTATAAGTAATTACATACTATTATGCACGTTACACTCCTACACCACAGACAAAGTTGCAGGTTGAACCACTCATTGTGTGGTTTAACCTTCACTTGTTTATTTCATGAACTGGTAGATGTGATTTTTCTCCTCATGTTAAGTCATGCCAAATGGAAGGCTAAATATCACAACATACCTCCTCAGGTAAAATAAGTTTGTACACCCAATATACTCTAGAATATTTGTTATATTTACATGCGGGGTTGCAAATTTACTTGCAGTCTTTATGTTCGCGTGGAGGTTCATCTACACGTGTTTTCTAACCTGCATTGGTTTACATCATGGTTGATAGGACATTTTACACCTTTCTGCCTTTCCTCATTCTCTCCATTACTGATTCATATTTTTTTCAACAGATGCAAGAAATATGTTATCATTTTGGCATTGTTGGTAGCAATGGATGCACTTTTTTTCTTTTGCATACAAGGTTGTCATCAAAGGTTTTGCTTGTCATTTTCTGTTGTGGTTGTCTATGTCCACTTGTACATTGAGATGGACTGTCTAATTTCCAGCCTGCATTTGTGTTATATTTTATGCATAGCTTGATTCAATCTATCACCTTTAATTTTCCTCAGTTGAAGCCGACAACATCTTATTGGTTTCACATGGGTGACAATAATGCAAGCACATTTTATTTATGTTTAATGAATGATTTATTTCTTTCTCTTGACACAATCCACACTAACTTTAAATATCCATCCAATTCTATCCTTTCCTAGAATGGGGAGAGGTTTGAAATGGAAGAAGCAAGATGAATTTTAGGTGCAAGATGTACAAAATGGAGGCTCTCCTTTTTCCTCTTCTAATTTGGAATGGATTGATATTTCCATCAAGAAGGATGTGGTCCCTGACCTTGTTGTAGAAATTCCTCTTATGATACTTGATGATTTCATTCACAATGAAATGTCCGTTGAAGGTTTTGAAACTAAATTTTTGTACAAGAAAATAAGATAACCTACCACCACGTGTCCCCTCAATGACAAAACTTATGGCAAAACAATTTTGTATTAGAGGTTTGTATCTTTCAACATTCATTTGTATGGTCAAATGATATTTTACTCTCTCTTGCTTCAACATGATGAGATGATTCCTTTTTTGCAGCTACTGGTGTCAATATGGTCCTATAGACAATAGAGACCAACCTCCACCAGAGAAGAAACCACATAAGACATTTATACAAATGTGAGGTTGTCAATACCACTTCATGGTAAAGGTTATGAATGGAAAACCCAATGTTGCCTATATTTTCTATAAAGAAATGTTCCACGTTGATAAAAACGATCAATTTTTCCATGGCATTCATGACACAAGTGGAGATAAGCATTCTATGTCTATCACTAATCCATCTTTGGAGTGCAAAAACTATATTGAAATCCTTTTGCTCATGGATGTTAGTGTCAATGCAATAATGGATAGACACATCAACAATCCTATCTTATGTGGCATGATGTCAAAGTGAGATCAATTCCTTACATGAAAGGATGTAATGAATGTCTGATGAAAGGTGCATTCTACTCATGCACAAAAACATAAAGTCGATTCAACAAGTATCCTACTATGGAGTGGACACAACTTTGACAACTTCTACTTTCAACGGCCCGATGAGAACAATACACCTTTTGTTATTGGGGTTCAAACTCCATGGATGTTGGATAGGATGGCTAGCCACTCACACAATTCAATCATCTCGATGGATTCCACATTTTCAACTAACAAATATGGGGTGAGGCCTTACAAACATTAACAAATAGTTTTTTGTGTTTTCAATGATCTTGTTGGCTGTAAACCTGAAAATGCTCATGTTGAGTTGTTTTGTCTACAATTTCCATTGTATACTCTACTCATTTTTGATGAGAAACAGAGTGGTGTGTTGGTTGTGTGGGTAGTCTCCTCACAAAACAAGATTGAGGAAATCTCTGTGTGGCAACGTGTATTGCATGACCGTGGAAGAAGAGCTAGACCTGATTGGAGAATCAATGCATTTTTTACCAATGATGTGACTGCAAAAATCCAAGCCATACAGTATGTGCATCCCTTTGTTAATTTTTGTACCTTTACCATTTGCTATTTATTTTCAATGCCACTTTCTCATGTAGATGAGTAGTAAACAATATCGTTTGTATTGTCTATTAGGGTTGTCTTTCAATGTCATGTGTTTCTATGCCTTTGGCATGTCAAAAGGGCCTGGATGAAGAATGTATATAAGTACGCAACCAAGGAAAGGGTAATGGACATCTTCTGTAGTCTTGGAATGATCATGATGGCAATCAATGACAATGAAGATAGCATCACTCAACTATTGAACTCTTTCTTTCAGGATTTCAATGATCAACATCGATTCTTAGAGTACTTCAACAAGACCTGGTGTGAAGGAGAAGGTTGAATTGGTGAGTTGAAATTTTTTTCACCTCGTAGGATTCACACCATTCAAATTATTTGATTTTATTGAGCTAATATGTTGTGGTTTACTTGACTATTGTATTTTTTTTTGCAGCCATGTGGATGAAAAATTGCAGACTATTCCCACATGCCTACCAAAATACGAATGCAACCATTGAGTCATACCATTGTGCACTCAAAACTCGGTACTTGTGTGATTGTTCTAAAGAATGCATTAGGAGAATGGACTATTTGTATTACACACTTGTGTATAAAATGGAACCATTGTATAGGAAAAATGAAAAGTTGTAGCATTATGGTTTTTTGACGAAACAAAAGTGTTTAAATATGTGATCTAGTTTGGAGCGGGCCAAAGCAATTTCGGACTATCACTGTATTCTTGATGAAACAAATCCTGGATGGTACTGGGTGAAAAGACAAAGTAGATCCGACCACTACCTTGTTCAAAAATTTGAGGAGCACCCTTTTTTTTGTGACTACCCTTGGATTTTGCAGGGGAACACTTGCAAACATGTCTTGAAGGTTGTTGACTTGATTAAAACATCATCTACCATTGAAAGGGTGGTCCACAGTAAGTGAACTTCAATTCAAATTGCATTAGTTTATGGGAGTTAATTGTGTTTTTCATTTTCTACTACCTAATACAAGATTCTTCTGTCTGGTCATTTAAATAGGGGAGGTCAACCAATTAATAGAGCGATAGATTTGAATGAGACATTGTCACAGGGGAGCATAGCAGAAAACAATCCTAATGTTCTCACCCCTACACAAGCTCCTTCTATCACTCATGTATATGATGAACATGTGCTCAAAATGTCTCTTTGGAATGACACAAATGAACTCTTAAACAAAGTGATGCGTACACTGCCACAATGTCTACGACTGGTGCAATCATATGCAGAATGCATGGAGAGGTTTCTACAAGATCTACAACAATCAAATTCATTGCCATTTGAATTCATTCCTGATCCTGATGAAGCTACAACTAGCACCATTCACATGCATCCATGGTTTAGTGCAAGCAGGGATTTTCGTCGATGTACGGCCCGGCGTACAAATCCTGTCGCAGAATAGTCAGATCATCAAACCCCTCTAGATGACTCCTTTCCCTTCTTTGAGAAAAATAGCTTGAATGTGAATTTCAATATATGCAATGTGAGACTTCAGGCACAACTACTATGGATGTGGTAGAGGATACAACATCTAATATAGGTGACTGTGATAAAACCCATTTCAATTTCTATATTGTAATAGGAAATGGTATTGCAGACTTCTTTTTCTAGTATGTACTTGTACCACGTCATAAAATTTCTGATTTCTTTTTTGGCTTTTTTTGTTCACTTCAACATTCCAATATGGGGAAAGGAGTCCTAGCCGGTGGCTGTCTTTCATGAGTGTAAACCCAATGGAAGGTATGGTTCAAATTTAATAACTATGCATACATAAGTCCAATTTTTGGTATGACCTTATGTAATACCATGCTTCCTTATAAAAATTTGGCTACCATGACAGGTTGATGTCGGCCAACGTTCCTTCACTTTGTTGCTTCTTCAAGACTTACTAAGGATTGCACAAGCATAGTTCAGTGAACGTTCATCTATAAGTAATCATTTTTTTTTTTACTTAGTTTAGTGAGTGGGAAATCCATTTGAGTTATTTAGAAGAGGTTGAATCAAATTTAGAAGTGTAAAGAGCAAGAAATTCAAAATTTGCCTATGAACCCTTAACAAGGGGTTTTGAGAGTCTTGTGAGGTTTTAGACCTCCATCCCACCGATGTAGGTTTAGAGGAATGGTGGGGTGGATTTTTTAGGGTGTAATTAGGATTTTTTAAGAAGTGTGTGTGTTGAATCATGCAGGGGAAGTGAAGAATTCAATGTTTGGTTGTTGATCTTCAAAAAATATAGAAGTTTTCCAATGAAAATGGATAGCTACAAGTTGGTAATTGAGGAAAGTGCATTCAATGGGGTTGAAATTTGTTCCTAAAGCATGGGTAGACTTTTCTAAACATGTTTCATGCAGTGGTAGAGCATGGGAAGGTTTGGAATACACTATTCTATTAAACCTTCATTTGTTAGAGCTTGTTTTGTGCATAAAGTATGGGTTTAGTAGATCAACATTTGCTTGAGCCTTTCTATTCCTAAAAGTTGATGATTCCTAAGTTTTGAGACTTGTTAAAGGATTTTTTGAATTCATTAGGTATTTTGATGATGATTTAAGACCTCCTCCTTTGTAAATTTGGGCTAATTGAGTGCATTTCTAGCAGTACAATAATGTTTCAAGCATTTTTTTCAAAATAATAGCATCTAAATTTTTGATATGTTAAAATTGGCACAAATGGGTTTACGGAATAGTAAATAGCTTATGGGGTTTCAATGTAGTTTGGATGGAATACTCAATTTTTCCAAGTTGCAATGCTACTAGGGTTGGAGTCTTCGATGCATGAAATTATGAATCTAGTAAAATAAAGTTGGGAGGTGGAATATTTGGATTGTTACTATCACAATAACAATGGTTAAAGGTATTTCAAGGCTTGGTAAGGGTTTCTAAGTAAGAATTAGTGATGGGTCACCTTTTGTCTTATGGAAAACAAGTGTTATGAAGGGTAAATTGGGCTTTTTGAATGTAAGGATTGGTTCAAGATGTTTTAATCAGGTTTTCATTTTTTATTCAGTCAATGAAATGGTAATGAATGTATTTCAAGGTCCGTGGAGATCTTTAAAGCAAGTTTGGTTGATTGGTTGTCTTAATTTCCTTATTTGGAATATTGTTGGAAAGAGAAGTTATTTGGTGAATGTTGGTAGTGATGAGTTCTCTAATCAGGTTTATGTTATGGTTCAATCAGTTTGATGAAGGTTAAGATGTATTTGAATTTGCTAAAGGTGTAGAATACTGATTTGGTGAAATTGATGAATTTTGATGAAAAGATAAGTAAGTTTGTTGGTTTATCTTCTCAATTGTTGTTTGGGTCAAAAGTACCCCTGGTTGGTTTCAGGTTTTTGGTAGATTCCCTTGCATCACTATTATTCTTTGCCATATTTTTTCCAGCATCCATAGCTTGTTTGAAAGTACCTGTTTTAGGCTTTTAGCCATAACAAGAAGGCAGTGAACTATTTAATATAATACTTTGGTAGACATGTATGAAAAATGTCGTAGCATAGACAAGGTAGTGAACTGTTTGAAAAAATTCCTCAAAGAAATGTGGTCTCATCGTGATCGAATTTCATTCTTTGATGCATTTTTTCAAACAGTTCATTGCCTTGTCTATGCTATTGCTTACTATTATGCTTTGATAGATTTTTCCAAGCATCCATAGCTTGTTCGAAAGTACCTGTTTTAGGCTTTTAGCCATATGATGCAAGAGCTAGTTTTTTTTTAACAACACAAACACAACTCAACTTGATTCAAACAGGGATTTGACTCTCAAACCCAAACTTGGGTGCAACTTACACAACCGGCTACACTTTCTAATAGGTCTGCAGACCTAATTTCTCAACTTTACACACCAATAACTTACTCAATCACCCAAATATTGACACTTTCAAACACCCATTCTACCCAACTCAAACATAGTATGAAACTTCAATAGGTTCTTTTGGAACAAACACTTCAAACTAGCTCTTTTTTGTTGTCCTAGACCCCAAAATAGGCCTATTTTACAAAGAGACTCATATTTAAACTCTTCCCCAAACTTAAATTTCAATGGGGAAGCATTAACTAGTCACCAAAACCACCAAATCCACACTTATTTTTGGAAGATACGCTTCCCAAGACACTATTTCACTAAACCCTCATTTTGAGCCATTTTCATGAGGTTTTTATGGAAATCAATGTTCCCAAGCTTCCCACTCTCTAAAAAATCTTCAAAAATGACTATTTAATCCTGCACAAACTTAATCTAACCTTAAAATTTTCTTCCACCAAGTTTCATAGACATTCACTTACTAAAACCACCATATTTCACCTAAAACCACTCATTTTTTCTATGCATGGTAACACACAAAATCACTTACAACACCTTCCCAGCTCTTGAAAACTCACAAAACACATTTTCAGACCTGTTAACAACTACCATGGCCATTACATAGAGCTACAATTCATAAAATAGATGGAATGGCCATTTTTACAATATGAAGGCCTTAAAACCCTTAAATTTGGTTATAGACCCGCAGGCAGTCTTTTTGCTCTTAGATGCATAAATATCAGTGAATCTTCACAAGAATGGAACCAAAATAACCTTATTTTTTTCTTTCACTAGATCAAGTTGACCTCTAAGCAATATAGCACCTGTACAACTTTCTACAAAGTCAGGAAAAGTGCATATTTGAGTGTAAAATACAAAAATCTCAAGCAAGAACAAAGTTTTTCATTGAAGTTTTTCAATATTATTCTAGTCTCTTCTGTTAAAAATGACTAAAAGGAATTTAAAAAGGCATTAAAAATATTTACCATGCAAAAATCCACTAACTCCATCGGTTACATTATGGAGACCCACTATCTATACCTGAAACATGCAAACTAGCTGGCAATAAATGCAAGATTTTGCATGCTTTACAATTTTAGCACTAATGACCCCACTAAACTATGTATTTTTGAGTTCCATTGAGTAATTATTATAAAATCCTTCAAGAATCATTTGTCGAAGTTTATTCCATGCTATTGAAGCTATGGGGAAGGACAAAGAGTGACTTTTAGTTGTGGGTGTCTATGTTGACAAGTTTGATCAATCTCAAGAAGTCTAAACAGGCCTAAAGTGTAGAACACTAATCTATTTTTATGAGTTTTGTTACAAAAAAAAGTTATCCTATCTTTTGATATGTGTTTAAACATCTTAAGGGGCATCTGAATATATGTGTGGAATTCAGTTTGATGATTTGGTTTAAGATATATGGTTTGACAGACCTTATTACAGGGCTATAAGCCTAGGATAGTATTTGTATAGTGTGGAATCTTCTACTTGGAAAGGTCATTAGATCATGGTGAGTAGACCTAAAAGGGTGGTGTTTTAATTTTTGGTTGTGATGATTTAAGTCTGTTGAGACTGAAACTAAAAGTTATTGAAAAGTGTTTTGAAAGGTGGTTGCCTAGAAAGGTCAGTTGAGGGAAACCCATTGTGATAAAAAATGTTTACAGTAGATTGAGTTTGAGAAATTTATATCTTTCAACCCCTTAGCACTACATCAATAGTTATCCAATGTGAAGTAACTACATAACTACTTAGGTTGACTTTGTACAAAACTATATTGTAAATCAAATTTTGTCATCTATCAGCATCTAGTTATTAGTTATGCAATGTGACGTAATGATTTGAGTTACAAAGATGTGCAATGCAATGAATGTAATCAACAATATGAATATAAACTACAAAAAAATATTTTCCACAATTCATTAGTTAAACTCATCTGATTGCAACAAATAGAATGCTCACATTATTTGCCATGTTGGAAAAGACACTGTCCCTACACAGCTAGTTCGTTATGAAAAGTTTTGTTTCACTTTGAATTTTTTTAGCAACTGTTTCATGCAGTGCAAATTTCCTTTCTTCCTATCTTCATGTGAATGCAACAAATAGAATGCTCACATTATTTGCACTGTTCAAAAACACATTGTCCCCTATCACCTATTTAATCATTAAAATGTTAATGTTTCCTACAGTCGAAGACTGTAATGAAGCCAGCATTCAAAGTGTGTTTCTAATTAGATAATGATGTTGTATCTGCTGAAATTTTTGTTGTCTTTCATTTCAGGCATTGTTGTTCCTGATGTTCAGTCGTACATTGCCATATGCACATTGGAGATACTGTACATGCTGCTTCATTAAGTTCCAAAGAATAGGTACAATCTCTTCAGTGAAAACATTATCTATATCTTCCACTTTGCTCACTTTTCTTTCATTGTTTCCATTGCATTGAAAATGTCTTTCTAATTAGAGAATGTAGGTGCACCTTCTGAAAAATTTGTTTTGTCTTTCATTTTAGACAATTGAGTACCTACTGTTGTAGTTGTATAGAAGATGTCACACAGTTCACAAGCATGGGTGGCTAGTTGGTTGACCAACTACCACCCGTATCTTCCATGCAATATTCTTGCTTGAATTGAGGAATTGAGCCTCCTGTACAGGTTGCAAGAAAAGATGTTAAGGAGAATTAATAAAAAAGGGCCAAACCGCACAAATTTGAACTATCATAGTTATGCTCACTTCTTTAACAACATCTTTGGTGTATGGGAAAAAATGGGCATGGACATTCAATATTACAATCTAGATATAGAGATTTTAAATTTCAATGATTGGCCAATGTCTCTTTACTAAGAAATTCGACACCTTTTCCTAGCTGGATACATCTGGAAGGTGTGGATTAAACCAACAGCTATCATACACAAGCACAATCTTATGGACTAGCTGAGCATGAGGTTTATGAGATTCCTCAAGGGGGAATCTCTAATTAGTAATCACATGGGTCCTTTGGTGGAATGGTTGTTGGCTGTGTTCAAATTCAACCACATTGTCAGGTTCGAGATCCACTATGTCAGACCCTCATTGAGGTTGCTACATGCGAATTACGGGGTGCCAACATTGTATGATATCAATTCCACCTTGAAAATCAAAGTGCACCAAATCCTTCCAGATGTTGAGAATGCAGAGATTATACCTAACATAAATGGTTGACATAGTTCTCAGTGTTAGTAGTATTAAATGTGGATTGTAATTTTCTTTAGATTCTATAATATTGACTTGAAATGCTTTTTACATTTGACTATGTGATGCGAATTTTTTTTATCTCAGATCAAATTTGAAAACATTTGAAAACATTGTGACAACCTTGTGTGTTGTCGATCCCACAACTTTTTTGAGCATTTTCTATTCCAAGCATATTATGATATTGAAATGGAATGTTTGTTGCAAGTTAGTGTTGTTATAAAATATGAAGCTGAGTTTCAATATTGTTATAAAATGTGCATCTTGTCTTCCAAACTTGTAAGGATATTGAAATGGAATGTTTGTTGCAAGTAATGGGTTGTTATAAAATATGAAGGTGAACTTTAATACACTATATTTGTTGCAATCTGCATAACATAAAGTGTTGTCTTTGAAGAAGAATTGAGAAGTGGAGGAAAACCCTGTTTGTTTTCCATGCTACAACTTTTTTTGTGCATCTTGTCTTCCAAACATATAAGGATATTGAAATGGAATGTTTGCAAGTAATGGGTTGTTATAAAATATGAAGGTGAACTTGAATACACTATTTTGTTATAGTCTACATAACAGAAAGAGTTGGCTTTGAAGAAGAATTGAGAAGCGAGGGACAACCCTGTGTGTTTTCCATGCTGCAACTTTTTTTGTGCATCTTGTCTTCCAAACATATAATGATATTGAAATGGAATGATTGTTGCAAGTAATGGGTTGTTATAAAATATGAAAGTGAACTTGAACACACTATTTTGTTATGTGCATAACAAAAACTATTGACTTTGAAGAAGAATTGAGAAGTGAGGGACAACCCTGTGTGTTTTCCATACTGCAACTTTTTTTGTGCATCTTGTCTTCCAAATGTATAAGGATATTGAAATGGAATGTTTTCTGCAAGTAATCGGTTGTTATAAAATATGAAGGTGAACTTGAATACACTATTTTGTTACAGTTTGCATAATAGAAATTGTTGTCTTTGAAGAAGAATTGAGAAGCAAGGGACAACCTTGTGTGTTTTCCATGCTGCAAATTTTTTGTGCATATTGTCTTCCAAACCTATAAGGCTATTGAAATGGAATGTTTTGACATAGAGAAAAGGAAGAAATCATCACTCACATGATTAAAAAATTTACAATTAGGGACTCAATCCCTTCTATTCCTTCAAGTTCACAAGAAAACTACACAAAACGCTGACTTCTACAAAGGCACAAACTAAGCTTTCACTTTCTTTGACCCAAACAAATTTAATCATCTTCTTCAAACTCATTAGAGACTCAATCTCACCCAAATCATCCAATATTAGGACCTTTATTCATCATCTTAATGCCTTTTATCTTAAACTTGTCTTTAAGCTAGTAGCACTCCAAATATGAACTATCAGAGAAATCTCTTAATGCAGACCTTATCTTCAGGCTGTAACTAGCTTTTTACATACCTTATAAGGTTTTTTAAAACATATCAAAATATATCCATTGGTTACTTTGAGAAAAGATGCTTAAATCAAGACTATACCATCCAAATTACATCTAACTAGGCCTGTCACACACTAGGGCTTATTGATTTAGTCATCTCCAAACTCATTTTCCCTTAAAAAACACTTAGAACATGCTCAATTGGACCTATTCATGCTTATTGGTCCATCAAACATCCATTTCCTTGAGTGATTCACCAAACCCTAGGTATTTATTACTTAACTGTTCCTTAGAACTCTATTTTCTCAGACAGTTACAGTCATAAATCTTAATTTATCACTCAAAAATCTTATCTTTTTGATCCAAAACCTCTATAATATGTAAGAAGATGCACTTAATGTTATTTCTACACAATATCAGGAATTTTCACTTGATAGTTTGAAAGATACGCAAGATCTTCATGCTATTGTTTACCCTAGCCCAGGGTTTGACCATCTGTAGCAAAATCATCAATTTCTTCCACAAACTAAACCAATTTGCATGAAACAAAGACTGAAAGGAAGGTGATTGAAGTATCTTTCACTTACAATCAATTAGAAACTATTTATTTCTTGTACAGGCCTGTACACGGTAGAAATACAGATATTTTTTAGAAATAATGCATAAAACAGTGATTTAATTCATTCAAATTCTTATCTCTAATCACCCACACCGTACAAAATGCATAAAAGGCCTTTTTAAAGGAATTCCAACATGAATTTTCAGTTTGTAACTAATTTTAAAATGCCTCCAAGTGACCTAACCTTTCATCTTCCATACATTTGTATTTTTTTTTCAATTTTCCAAGTTTTGGAACTTTGCAACATTTACATCTTTATATGACAACCTTTCTATTCATTTCAATTTTGACATGAAACACTAAATATTGACCTCCTAGTAACCTAATCACATGAAAATGACCTCTAGAACATTGTTACAAGCTTGAGACACCAAAATTGCATCAAATTTCAAAATTTCTTCAAGGAAACATGATGTTGTCAAGATGCTCCTACATCATGTTTGCTGCAAGTAATGAGTTGTTATAAAATATGAAGGTGAACTTGAATACACTATTTTGTTACAGTCTGCATAAAAGAAACTATTGTCTTAGAACAATATTTGAGAAGTGAGGGACAACTCTCTATGTTTTCCATGTTGCAACTTTTTTTTGTTCATAGTGTGTTCCAAACGTATAACGATATTGAAATGGAATGTTTGCTGCAAGTAAGGGTTGTTATAAAATATGAAGGTGAACTTGAATACACTATTTTGTTAGAGTCTACATAATAGAAACTATTGTGTTAGAATAAGATTTGAGAAGTGAGGGACAACCCTTTGTGTTTTCCATGCTGTAACTTTTTTTTGTACATAGTGTGTTCCAAATGTATAACAATATTGAAATGGAATGTTTGTTGCAAGTAAGGGTTGTTATAAAATATGAAGATGAACTTGAATACACTATTTTTTTACAATCTGCATAATAGAAATTGTTGTCTTAGAACAAGATTTGAGAAGTGAGGAACAACCCTGTGTGTTTTCCATGCTGCAACTTTTTTTTGTCCATAGTGTGTTCCAAACGTATAACAATATTGAAATGGAATGTTTGTTGCAAGTAAGGGTTGTTATAAAATATGAAGGTGAACTTGAATACATTTTTTTGTTATAGTATGCATAATAGAAACAGTTGTCTTAGAACAAGATTTGAAAAGTGAGGGACAACCTTGTGTTTTTTCCATGCTGCAACTTTTTTTTGTAAATAGCGTGTTCCAAACGTATAACGATATTGAAATGGAATTTTTGCTAAAAGTAAGGGTTATAAAATATGAAGGTGAACTTGAATACAATGTTTTTTTATAGTCTGCATAACAGAAATTATTGTCTTAGAACAAGATTTGAGAAGTGAGAGACAACCCTATGTGTTTTCCATGCTGCAACTTTTTTTTGTGCATAGTGTGTTCCAAACGTATAACGATATTGAAATGGAATGTTTGCTGCAAGTAAGGGTTGTTATAAAATATGAAGGTGAACTTGAATACACTATTTTGTTACAGTCTACATAACAGAAAATTTTGTCCTAGAACAAGATTTGAGAAGTGAGGGACAACCCTGTGTGTTTTCCATGCTGCAATTTTTTTGTGCACAGTGTGTTCCATACATATAATGATATTGAAATGGAATGTTTGTTGTAAGTAAGGGTTGTTATAAAATATGAAGGTGAACTTGAATTCACTTTTTTTTTATAGTCTACATGACAGAAACTGTTGTCTTAGAACAAGATTTCAAAGGTGAGGGACAACCCTGTGTGTTTTCCATCCTGCGAATTTTTTGTGCATCTTGTGTTCCAAATGTATAACGATATTGAAATGGAATGTTTGTTGCAAGGAAGGATTTTTACAAAATATGAAGGTGAAATTGAATATAGTGTTTTATTATAGTCTGCATAGCAAAAAGTGTTGTCTTTGAAGAAGAATTGAGAAGTGAGGGACAACCCTCTGTGTTTTCCATCCTACAACTTTTTTATGTGAAACGTTTGTTGCAAGAAAGGGTACATATAAAATATTAAGGTGAACTTCAATACATTGTTTTCTTATGATGTGCATAACACTAACTATTGTCTTTGAACAAGATTTGAAAAGTGAGGGACAACCTTGTGTTTTTTCCATCCTGCAACTTTTTTTGTGCATCTTATGTTCAAAACATATTATGATATTGAAATGGAATGTTTGTTGAAAGTAATGGGTTGTTATAAAATATGAAGGTGAACTTGAATATAGTGTTTTATTACAGTTTGCATAATAGAAAGTGTTGTCTTTGAAGAAGATTTGAGAAGCAAGGAAAAACCATCCATGTTTTCCATCCTACAACTTTTTTTGTGTGGAACGTTTGCTGCAAGCAATGGTACTTATAAAATATGAAGGTGAACTTCAATACATTGTGTTTGTATGCTGT
Organism: Sequoia sempervirens; assembly: GCA_007258455.2. NCBI lineage: Eukaryota > Viridiplantae > Streptophyta > Pinopsida > Cupressales > Cupressaceae > Sequoia > Sequoia sempervirens. Next base: position 8,290 of record VDFB02251939.1, on the reverse strand, counting down.
GCATAACACTAACTTTTGTCTTTGAACAATATTTTAAAAGTGAGGGACAACCCTATGTGTTTTACATCCTACAAATTTTTTGTGCATCTTGTTTTTGAAACGTATTACAATACTGAAATGGAATGTTTGTTGCAAGTAATGGGTTGTTATATAATATGAAGGTGAAATTCAATACACAATGTTGATATAGTCTGCATAATAGAAAGTGTTGTCTTTGAAGAAGAATTGAGAAGTGAGGGACAGCCCTGTGTGTTTTCCATCATGCAAGTTTTTTTTTCTGCATCTTGTGTTGTAAACCTATTACGGTATTGAAATGGAATGTTTCCTAAAAGTAAGGGTTGTTATATAATATGAAACTGAACTTCAATACACTATTTTGTTATAGTCCTTAGAACATAAAGTGCTCATTGCATGTGCTTACATTTGTAAGTAAGTTGACATACATAAGTAATTTTTCAAAACAAAGTAATTGATATAGGACAGTACGTTTTCCAACACTACAAGCAATGCAAGCATTTTATTTGTTCTAATCACATGGAAAAAGGAAATGCCATTTTTACTCAACCAACTAGTTATAAATTTTGAAAGTGGACTTCATTACATTTTTGGAGCATATACAATAAAAAACATTTCATGAAATATGAAAGTGGACTTAAATTCATTTTTGGAGCATCAAAAATAAATACTTATAATAAGGAAATAATTAATAGGGGATAGTGTGTTTTCCAAAATTGAAATCAATGCAAGAATTTTATGTGTTCCAATCACATGGAAAAAGGAAATATGTCATTTCCACTCTACCTAATAGTTGTTCTAAAAATTGAAAGTGGACTTCATTTCATTTTGGGAGCGTACAAAATAAAGACTTTTCAAAAGCAAATAACTGATAGGGGATAGTGTGTTTTCCAATGCTGCAACCAATACAAGCATTTTACTTGTTATGATGACATGAAAAGGGGAAATCTGCCATCTCCACTCTACCAAATCACTGTTGTAAAAATTCAAAGTGGACTTCACTTCATTTTTGGAGCATTAGAAATAAAAACTTTTCGTAAGGAAATAATTGAGATGGGATAGTGTGTTTTCCAACACTGCAAGTAGTGCAAGCATTTTATTTGTTTCGATCACATGGAAAAGGGAAATCTTCCATCTCCACTCTAGCAAATACTTGTTCTAAAAATTCAAAGTAGACTTCATTGCATTATTGGTCGTAACGAAACAAATACTTATCATAACGAAATAACTGACAGGGGACAATGTGTTTTCCAACACTGCAAACAATGCTAGCATTTAATTTCCTCCAATCACATGGAAAAGGGAAATATGTGATATACAGTCAATGAAATACTTGTTATAAAAATTAAAAGTGGACTTCATTACATTCTTGCTCATAAAGAAACAATTATAGGGCTATGAAAAGTCTGATATGAAATGGATAACAAAAAAGTTTTCAAACACATGAAAATAGTATATCTGTTAACCATAATTGTTCAATAATCAAATAATTAGAGAGGGCCATGAAAAGTCTCATATGAAATGTATAACAACATAGTGTTCAAACATATGAAAATGGTATATCTCTACACCACAATTGTTCAATAATCAAATAATGAAACCCACAATGTAGAATCAGTATTCTTAGCTTGTCTCATCATATTCTACACTACCTATTCTTTGCAATTGAGTTCATGCCTATGTAATATATGGCATGTTTCTTAGGGTCCTTGTGTATTTCAGGAGGGATGATTCCAATTCCATGAACCCTCACAAATGATGAACATGAAACAATAGATTTCTTCATAGGTTGTGCTTTGTCCTTGGTAGGTTTAACACCTTCACCCTATAGCAAACAATTAATCACAATTAACATATGCATGGAAACAATATAAGGTAGTATGATATATACGTCAACATATCATTTATGTGTACCTATAGAACAAAATGCTTCATCTTAGAGAGCTTACATACCACAAAGCCACCCACGCACTCTTCGATGGTTTCTGTGCCAGGGCATGGAAAAGGCACTAAGCGTTCACCAGCAATGGCCTGAACAATGCTGACTCACACTATTTTATGGGTGTTTAAAGCAATGGGTTTGAGTGTTTCTATTGACATGTACAATGCCTTTGGAAACCCATTTACGCTGCCTCCAAAGATCAACGTGATCATCAACCTTAAAAGTGATGCCCTTGAACTCTATCATCTATTCATCCACCGGATTTGGCTACAATGGAAACACCATTGACGTGAAGCATAATTCAAGGAACGTTAAAAGATTCATAAAGAAATAAGAATAGAAGCATGGAAGTGTGTTGGGTCTATTACCGATATAGATGGCATGCAGTTGCTCTCTCGGTCCCCATGTCCATCTTTATTGCCATCTCCGCCTTGTAGTCCAATGCTCTCCTCGTCCCCATGTCCATCTTTATTACCATCTCCCACTTGCAAGCCAATACTCTCCATGTCCCCATGTCCATCTTTATTACCCTCTCCCACTTGCAAGCCAATGCTCTCCCCGTCCCCGTGTCCATATTTATTGCCCTCTCCCACTTGCAAGCTGGTGCTCTCCCCATCCCCATGTCCATTTTATTGCCATCTCCCCCTTGCAGGCCAGCACTCTCCTCATCCCCGTGTCCATCTTTATTACCCTCTCCCACTTGCAAGCCAGTGCTCTCCCTATCCCCATGTCCATCTCTGTTACCCAGTTCCACATGCAGGCCAGTGTTCTCCCCATCCCAATGTCCATCTCTGTTACCTTGTCCCACTTGGAGGCTAGTGCTCTCCCCATCCCCAAGTCCATCTTTATTTGCCTGCTCCACTTGCAGGCCAATGCTCTCCCCATCTTCATGTCCGTCTCTATTAGCCTCTCCCATTTCAATTGCAACGACATGGCCAATTAGGTCAAGGCCAAGACTCCATTATTCATCCTTGACCTATAATAGTAGGAATTCAAACGTCACTTCAAATTCAACTACATGCAACCAATTCATTGAAATAATCAAAATAAACATTAAATAAATGAATTGGAATTTGTCGTTTCTTCTATTTTATCCATATCAGTGCACCTTGACACTTTTGACAGTATATGCTCCTTCTTCTTCTCAACATTCTTAGATGGCGGGTTGGGAGGAACAACATCATCTTGTTCTTCATTGGCCTCTATTTCGTCTTCCAAATCAAGAGTATCATGTTCAAGGGCAAGAATCCATTGTTCATCATTGCCCTATAATAACAGGAATTGAAACGTCACATCAAATTCAAATTCATTCAATGAATTCATTGAAATAATCAAAACAAACGTTAAATAGAATATTTTGAAATCACTATTTCTTCTTGTTTCTTCTTGTGAGGGAATGAGGAAACTTTAAACCATATACGATCCTTCTTCTTGTTCTTCTCAACATTGTTAGACGGTGGGTTGGGAGGAACAACATCATCTTGTTCTTCCATGGCCCCCATTTTTTCTTCCAAATCAAGAGTATCTTGTTCGAGGGTAGGACTCCATTGTTCATCGTTTCCCTATAATAGTAGGAATTGAAATGTCACATCAAATTCAAATGCATGCAACAAATTCATTGAAATAATCAAAACAAACATTAAATAGAAGATTTTGAAATCATCATTTCTTCTCATTTCTTCTTGTGAGGGTGTGAGGAAACTTTAAACAGTATACGCTCCTTCTTCTTCTTCTTCTCAATGTTATATGGTGGGTTGGGAGGAACAACATCATCTTGTTCTTCCATGGCGTCTGCTTTGTCTTCCAAATCAGGAGTATCTAGTTTGAGGGCAGGACTCTGTTTTTCATCATTGCCCTGTAATAGTAGGATTTAAAATGTCACATCAAATTCAGATGCAAGCAACCAATCCATTGAAATAATCAAAACAAACATTCAATAGAAGATTTGGAAATCACCATTTGTTCTCGTTTCTTCTTATGAGGGTGTGAGGAAACTTTAAACTGTATACGCTCCTTCTTCTTCTCAATGTTATATGGTAGGTTGTGAGGAACAACATCATCTTGTTCTTCCATGGCCTCCACTTTATCTTCCAAGTCAAGAGTATCTTGTTCGAGGGCAGGACTCTATTGTTCATCATTGCCCTATAATAGCAGGAATTGAAATGTCACATCAAATTTAGATGCATGCAACAAATTCATTGAAATAATCAAAACAAACATCAAATAGAAGATATTTAAATCACCATTTGTACTCATTTCTTCTTGTGAGGGCATGAGGAAATTTTAAACTGTACATGCTTCTTCTTCTTCTCAATGTTAGACAAGGGGTTGGGAGGAAAAACATCATCTTCTACTTTCGTGGGCACTGCTTCATCTTCCAATACAACAAAAACCTGCTCAAGGGTAGCACTTCGTTGTTCATCCTTGTTGTGTAATAGGAGGAATTGAAACATCGCATCAAACTCAGATGCATGCAACCAATTCATTCAAATAATCAAAATAAACATTAGATTAAACAGAAGATTTTGAGATCAATGTTTGTTGTCATTTCTTCTTCAGAGGGTGCCTTGAAACTTTTAATCGTGTATGATGCTTCTTCTGAATGTTAGACGTAGGGTTGGGAGGAACAACATCATCTTTTCCTTTTTTGGGCACAACTTCCTCTAGCGAATGAACACTACTCTATTGGGTGGCTTCTCGACCATCACCCTATCATGTCATGTTTAACGTTAAGTGAACCTTGTATGCATCAAAACAAAAAATATGAAGGAATGAAAATTCAGATTTAACAATTCAGTTAGACATTACCATTCCTTCCTTTCTCTTTCTCTCCTACAATTTAATTATTTTTTCCTTCTCTGTTCCTTCCTCTCCTCACTATTGTATAACACCATTTGCTTCTTCACCTCATCCTTTCCTTGTTGGGGAAGTTGAAGGAAGCTATGTTTCCCATACTTTTGACATACACTTCTAATAACACGCTTCTACTAGAGAAGTTGTCGTAGATTCATTTGGTACTTTGTATTTTCCAGCTTCTTTTGAAGGTACTCTTTCAATTTATTAGGGGGAGGAGCAAGTTGTTTTGGTTCCCCCCCGACGCAGTTCGGCCATGCTTTGGTGGTGCGAGAATAGGAAGGTGGTGATGTTGAAACGTATGCATGTTGAACACTCTCCAATCATAATATTTTCTCATACATTCTTCTACAATACATTAATATACATATTTTCCATTCACCAATTCTCTTTTGTATTTAGCAGCAACTTGCACAATAAATTTGGAAAAGAAAATCACTTAATATATTTGATATTCAAACAATTTGAATGCACAACATATACACACAGCCAAATGATGCAATAATTCAGTTATTATATCTACCTTCTCGTCCACCACATTACCCCATGATTCATTAGGTCCCTCTCCATACTTAGGTTCTCCCTTTGCATGATTTTCCTTGTGGTCGTGGACTATGGAAAGAGCGTGATGGTCTCCCTGATTATTTTTCTGAATCGAAGGAACAATATACTGTCAAAATCAGTATATTTGTAATAAACACATGTGATATTTTCTAACTAAAATTGTAAAGCATTTTGATTGACGCATAGGAAGGAAAGGGAAATTGGAAGTTCACAATCAATTTTTGAACACATTGCTAACTTAGGGTTCATCATTTTCCTAAAATGAGGGGACTTCCTCTATACCGCAGTTTCTGCCTCTTGATTAAAAAATTCCCAATTTGCAGTCAACATCATAGCCACTTACGAGAGATTAAAATTATATATTTGATTGCATCTTGTAATTACCAGATCTTACCTACACATTTCATGGATGCGACCACCCCGAAGAAGATGCACTACTACACACCCTTTCAGGTGTGTTTTCCACCTCAATGACATTCTTCGATGTATGAAGCAATTTCCCTTTTACAACATGCATCCTTGGTTTCCTGTAAACTATAAAATTGTTGCAAGTTTTATGGACATTTAAAGTTCCAAAATTTATTGCACCATTTGTGGTAATCAAACATATCTTTTTTTAATTAAAAGAAGAATTTCAAATGCATATTTTAGTCTACCTAATACTTGTGATAAATTTTGAAGATGCTTTTGATTACATTCTATGTCTAAATAAAAAAATGTTTTCAATGCATTCCTACTGATAGAAAAATTGTAGGATGGAAAAGAGATGGTGTTATGAAATGTACAATCCACACTATTGTAAAACGCTATACAAGTAACCCATTGTGTTTTACAACATGCAATTATTTTGTCCATTTATTTTTTTCAATCACATGAAGATACTGAATTGCAATTTATACCATAACTAATAGGTGTAATTTTTGGAGGTGCCTTTTTACATGCATACTATCTAAATAAGAAAAGATTTTCAAGATATTCAAATTGTTATCTGAAATTTCAGGTTGGAAAACACGGGGTGTTATAAATCATGCAACCCACAAACTGTTCTAAAATCCTTTACAAGTAACAACCCTATTGGTTACTCCCCCCACCTCAATTTGGTTACAGGGTTATCCCTCACTTCTCAAATTTTCTTCAAAGACCACTTTATGTTATGTAGACTGTAACAAAACACTGTATTCAAGTTCATCTTCATATTTTATAACAACCCATTACTTGCAGCAAACATTCCATTTCAATATCCTAATACATTTCGAACACAAGATGCACAAAAAAGTCACAAGATGGAAAACACACAAGGTTGTCCCTCACTTTTCAAATCTTGTTCAAAGACAATAGTTAGTGTTATGCACACCATAAGATAACAATGTATTAAAGTTCACCTTCATATTTTATAACTTCCCTTGCTTGCAACAAACGTTCCACACAAAAAAAAGTTGCAGGATGGAAAACACAGAGGGTTGTCCCTTGCTTCTCAATTCTTCTTCAAAGACAACACTTTCTGTTATGTAAACTATAACAACACAGTGTATTGAAGTTCACCTTCATATTTTATAACAACCCTTACTTGCAACAAACATTCCATTTCAATATTGTTATACATTTGGAACACAAGATGCACAAAAAAAATTGCAGGATGGAAAACACACAAGTTTGTCCCCCCCCTCGCTAGCTCGACAACATTTCATGACAACTGGGAAACTTTCAAGCATACCTTTCTCATTTCCAAAACATGCACTTCTCTCCATCACACGTCGATGACACCTTCCAACATCATGGAGCTGAGTGGATGAGATTGTGGAAGAGGTGGTGATGGTGCTAGAGAGAAGAGCTTGTTTACAAATATTGTAAAGTAGCTCCAAAGATGCCTAGTTGTCATGAAATGTTGTCATGTCTTTTATCTAACACTTGTATTGGGCATGGATGGGTCGACCTTTTCATAGAATGCCAAGGCCAACAATGTGTAATTATAGGTTGGAAAACACTGGGTGTTATTAAACCTGTAAAATAAATACCATTTACAAACCCTTCACAAGTAACATCCCAATTCATTAATCACACCTAAGTTGAATTTGGACGCTTTTATATATCCCACACCTGCAACTCCACCCCGTGCTCTCAAACCTTTAGATTTCAACATGCAAAATGAAAGAACTCGCAACACAGTTTTTTCCAACCTCCAATTATTTTCCACATTACATTGTCCCATCATATGGTTTTGGTATGTTATGATGCCTCTGACATGCATTTTTCTAGGGATAATAGTGACGTCCAATTGCAAGGAAGAAGCTAATCTCCCTACAAAATATAGTAAAATCAAGCTATTATCCCTAAAAAAATATGTGTTTGAAATGATAACATAATCAGACATAAATGATATCAATTTCCACAATCCATATTAATTATTGCTAGTTGATTTCTAGATTTGATTGTGTGAATTTTTGTATCAATGTTTTGGATCACACTTTGTGATTCAACATCAGGATGAAGAAGAGAGCATCAGTCATCTTGATGTTGGATCATAGAGTCTGATCTGAAATGCTGATGCAAAAATTCTTATGCAATCAAATCCATAAATCAATTAGCGATGATAATCAGACATGTCTTATCCCTAAAGAAGGGAAACACATTATCATGTGTAAGCCATGTTGCAAGGAGATCACCTTCTGCAATTGGGAGGAGGCTATTCTCCCTACAAAAATGCATGTCACATGCATCATAACAATCATCATGTTTTAAAAATCATATTTCGGAATGGACAAAAATCCCAAAACATGTCATTGAAAACCATTATTTACAAATAACAAAAATCCCAGAAAAGGTCCCATTTTCACTTCCATTTTCCACAATGACATTTTGCAGGTTGGTAGAGAGCAACGGGAAATATGAAATTTTGCAATTGCCGAATGAAATAAC